>WTSP01006865.1:0-51370 GCA_025331215.1 Actenoides lindsayi | reverse complement strand
CTCGCTCCAGCCCCCGTTTCCCCCCCCCCCGCCGGCCCCCACCCCCCAAGCGCTAGGTTCTGCGTTAACGGCCACGCCCTGGCTCGGCGGGCCCCCAGGGTGCGCGGGTCCCCAGGTCGGTCACGGCCCTGCCCCTCCCTCGGCCCCGGCCTTGCCCAGCGCGGACGGGCCTCACCTGCGAGGCGTCGGCAAACCCGTAGCGAAAAAGACCGACGGTGTGATCGCCGCCTGTTATATAGCCTTGCGCGAGGGAAGGGCCTAAAGGGACACGTCACGGCTCCCGGCGGCCCCGCGGCCCCGCCCCCGCAGCCCCGCCTGAGCGGCCGCGCGGGCAAAGGCCGCTCCCCGCCCCCGCCCTGGGGCAATTGCGGCCGCGACGGCGTCGGGCCCCGCGGTTCCTTTTCCTTTCCCGTCTGTACAGGGAGCTCCCCGCGGCTTACCCCGAGGAGCGGGTAGCGGTCACCGGCGGTAGGGGGGCTGGGGTGCCGGTTCCTCCGTCCCTCCGGGCCCACTGTGTGCTGTGGGGGCAGTGCCGGTGGGGCGGTGCCGGCAGGGGCGGGGGAAGAAGAGACGTGATCCCTTCCAGCGCAGGAATCGACAGCGGCCGAGGAGGAACTGGCGGAGGAGGCTCCGCTCTCCCGCGGAGGAACCGGCGGGAGGAGGCTCCCTTCTCCCGAGGCGAGGGGAGCAGCACCAAAAGCCGCAGCGGGAGCCCCCAGTGCTCGGTCCGGGCAAGTGGCTGCTTCGGCCCCTCCTGCCCAGGGGACCCGGAGACGGCGCGAACGAGCAGGCGTCACAGGTTGCATCATGCGCGGTCCAGGGGATGCAACAGCTACAGAAAGTCCCAGACACGTTCATAATGTTCCTGATTAGACATATAGAAGAACTGAATCAATGGAATTAGAAATGTTCAGTTAGCCTACAGTTGTTACTTGCTTAAGGTTGTGGAATCCAGAGCTAGGGTGGAAGTCTCCCAGAAACAGATGAGAAAGGAGGGAAAGAGCAGGAATTTCAAGAAGCTTATTACAGCAGAGTAAGAAACAGCATCGTTGGGCTTTAAAAAAAAAAAACCACCACAAAACCAAAACAACCACCTTTTTATTTCTTTCTTTCTTGAACCATGAGAGAACAAAAGTTGGCTTAGAATAGCTTGGCATTAAGATACAAATCAAGGTGGACACACATTAAGGAAAGATGTATCTGAATTGCAACTGTATTAAAGAAAATCACTCCAGGACCCCATGCTGTGTTTTCGCATGAGAAAACTGGCAGCCCTAGCAAATTATTTTTGAAATCATGGCAACGAGGCATCACAAAACAGCTCACAACATCAGAAATAAAAGCCCTCGTGATTCCAGTGGATTGTTCTCTGGTTTACTCACTCGTAACAACTCGTGTAAGAAAACCCACTGAATATTCAACATCTCCTATTTGAGTGAAATTGAAGCTGAACAAATACCTGCATTTGTCCTTTTCAAATGATCTGCAAAGGAAGCAAAATTACGTGCTCCATTTTCTTCTTCAGGTACATTATATATGCCTGTAGTAGAAATAGTTACTTGCATATATGCAACTATAATGCCATTTATTTGTTGGTACATTCTTCAGATTGCAGTTTAAAGCATGGAAATACCTTCTTGTTAAAAAGCAATTAAAAAAATCCCCAACAAATTAAAAAAAACCACACCTCATGCATCTACACTTCCACCTGATTCCAAGTTTCTCTAGCTGAGATACACCCAGCATCAATTTCACTAAAGAGCTGTAAACTTAATAAAACAATCAAAGTGAACTTTGTAAAAAATTTTAAAAACCCTGGTGATTTAAGAGATGTCACATTAGAGAAGATGCTGAGTTTAGAATACACGTTTTACACAAAAAAAAAACCCCAGTTTCACAGTAAAACCTGTAAAAGGTTCAGATAGTTAAACTCACTCATTTTTAAGAAAGGAATGAAGTCATCAAGTTCTTTCTCTTCCAGTCCTATGTTCTCAGGAAGAGATTAGTGGGGGGGGGTAAGGGAGAGGTAGAGATGGTTCAGCTTTCCTCAAAACTAACATTGAGTGGCAGTTATTAGTGAAGATCTTGCATATGAAGACACAGTAATAAAGGGGCAGGAAAAGGGAGGCGAATCATTTTCTGGATATGGAAATGCATTGTTATGAAGTAAGTTAGTGGCTCAGGTTGAAGACCAAAGGGGTAAGTAATATTTGGCAAGAAAGTTTAGCATCACTTTTTGGGGTCTCTTATAAAGCAAAGACTGTTTTGTAAACACAGCTAAAAAGCTTTATTATTGAGGATGGTTTGAAGTTAGCTTCTAAAGTGTGTATTTCAGTAGGGGTTATTTTTAATGGACTGATCTGTCAAAGTATTCCTTCTCATAAAAAAGTAGTTTAATACTTTCCAAATGTAGTCGATGACTTGTGCCTCAACAGGGAGAGGAGAAAGGCAATGTGTTACTGATTTCTTACATGGCCCATAGTAAACTGTATGTCTTTTTTTCAAGGGACTTTTCTCTTTTTTTAGAAAGCTATTTCATAAAGGCATTTCTTAACATGGCAATTTCTGTGGTATGTACATATCTGAAAGCTACGAAAGCTGAATGTATTGGACAAACTTTTAGCAATGCTCCTAGTCTAAGTCTGCAACAGTTATTCTCCCCCCCCTGCACTTCTTTGAGTTTTCAAAAGAATTTTATTATTTCCTCTTTAATCTGCCCAATACATGCTTTTATTCTCTCAACAACTAGTTTATCTCTCATTGTCCATTCTATTAGTGGAACATTCCTATTATCAATCTCACAAATATTTATACAGCTGGGGAGCTTCAGATATATGAGCAGCCTCACATAATTCAGTGAAAATGCATTCTGAAGAATCCTCTCGGCTAACACAGACAGGCATACACTGGACTAACTCCTGTATGCAAATAGCCTGTTAAAAAACCAAAACAAAACTCGATTGTGTTCATTTGGCAAAACTAATCTCTGATATTAAACATTCAAGAAGAAATGGAGATAAGAAGTCAAGGTGTTACAGGCTTTGGAATAGTGCTTATTAAATCCAAACTGGCTTCAGAAATTGAAGGACTTTGTGGGGAAAAATTACTCCTTCTCCCTTGACCACTGGTGAGCATATGATAAACTGAAAGAACCTATGTCCATCTATGCCTCCAGTTCAAGAACACACAGAGAGGTTCTCTAAAGAATTTGTATTGTAGGAATCTGTTGATCGGACATTTTAAAAAGGTTTGGAAACTTAGATCAAATGATACTAAAATGAAAATTATGCTGTCAGTATACCTAAGCCAAATATTCTAACTTAACATTTATTTTTTAAACTGGATTTTGATATCACAGAAGCTACTGTGGCATTACTTTGATTTTATCGTGTGGCTCCAGCACATACAGAACTTACTGCAAGCTTAGAACACAGCCACAGCCAGTGAAGTCATGCTAGAAAATAAAAGATATGCTCACTGAGCACCTCTGAAGAATTCTGTCTCCCACACCCAGGTGGAAGTGGAATCTTTTGTGGTTGGACTCCTATGCAAAGATGAAGGTAACAAGCACTGTTTTAAGTGCAACGAACAAGGTCATTCATGAGTATAAGCAAACAGACTTTATAAGCACAAGACTTTAAACGCAGATCTGATAAATACAATTTATCAAGCTCACAATATACAGAAGAGGCACTAAGATTTCTTGAGGGCACTTCCAGAAAGTGCAGTCCAAAATTACCAATAGTAATTGGTCATTAGCAAAACCACATTCTGGTACACAGCATTATTTTGTAATACAGTTAATCTCATACTTGCTGTGAAATGCTTTCCAATTCCTAAGTTGCAATTATCATTGTATGTACATTAGCCCAAGTGTTCAACATAAACCATATCATAAGCGTACAACTTTACTTCCGTGTTCTTTAATGCATGATTTTTAATAGAAATAAAAAGCGTCTACATTTGTGTGAAATCCTTTCCCCTACATGATCTCAACTCTTACTACTGGATTTTACAAATATCTGTTTAATAAATAAAAGAACAATTAAAAGAATAATGGTGTTATTCATTTATGAAGAGATTAGTCAGAAAACCTGGTTCAAAGAAATAAGTTTAACTGAAGTGGGTGAAGTATCTTGAACTACTTGAATAAAAGCTACTTTTGGAAGTTATTAGCTGTGTATACTAGTAGCTGATATTTTTATATACTTGAAATTATTTGTTAAAAGGAAGAGACAACAGTAAATGCGCTTTAAGTTACTGTCTTAGGAGACAGCACAAAATAAACCCCTCAAATCCTTGAAAATCTTTAACACTTGGACTAGATAAAACCACCAACAGCCTTGCCCGATCTCATAGCTGACCTTGCTTATAGATTCAGAAAATAAGATCTTACAGTAGGAGGTAGAAGACAGTGGCCTTCAAAACTATTGAGAGTATTATTGGGATAAATAAGGAGCTACGGTTTCAGGGTCATTTGAATAACATAACAGGAGCTTCTTAAAAAGGCATTTTTTTCCCCTAGAGCAAGATTTCTGTGGGCAGCACTACCGTTACAGTTACAACATCTACAGTGGGTGAAGGAGTAATAATAATTTGGACAATATTTTCAAACCACATTTATCCACAGCGTGAGAAGGCTAATTTATATTGAATGTTTAATACCAACTGAACTACTGAAGGTTCAGTAGCAGCTGAACCACAATGCTGAAGGTTTAGTATCAGTCAGAGTGGGTATACTGCAGCTGTGGCCAGAACTAACAGCTGTATTTAAACCTCTGTTTTGTGGGGGTCCACATTGCAGAGCTAGAAAATGAAAGCATCTGATTTAGAGCAGTAATGTCCTAAGCAGGAAGAAAAGAACCTCACAGGTGACTGCTTCAGTAAGGCTGTTCTGGAACTGAACAGTGAATGGGAAGACAACAGCGAATGCAGGTAACTGAAGGACTTCAGATCCAAGAAATAATTCCTCTTTTAGTTTAAGCAAAAAGTGACCTCTTACTTTTAGGCACCTGATGCAGCTTCACAGCTTCATCTGCTTCATTGGTGCTAGGCAAATTTACACCAGCTGATGTAAATCAGCTCCAGGCAAAAAGCAGTTACTAGACACCAATGCAGAATAAAGGTGAAGGGCTGGCTGACGAAGTAACCACCACTATTATAGAGAAACAATATAATTTATTAAACTGCTCTGTGGTTTGCATTAGTGTTTTCCAATGGCAAACTGGCTACAACTTTTGCTTCTATTCCCCAAAGGGAATCACATGTTCACTATATCACCCCATCTTTTGAGCATCCTAAATGAATGGTAAGTCCTTCTAGGAGCTCAGTTTAAATAATACTATAAACAGAAGCATAAATATATATATGAAAATAAAATCTAATACATTGTGCATAAAGAAAGTGTCAGTTACTGAGCAGAATTATTCTGGGTTAAGGCTGTTTGGCTCTTGTTCTCAATCATGAGCTTCCAAAATTCCATTTTAAAGCTCTGGTCTCTTCTGCTAAAAGTTGTTTCACCAAAACCAACACATTTGTCCTTTTGTGCCAATAAGCCTGTGATGAAACCTTTAAGTGAGATGTCAACTCCTCACCTACTGACTATGCTTTTTAGAGTTCTGCTCTGAGCCCTCACAGCAATTGAACTATGCTCCAATAGCTTTGCTGAATGTCCACTCATAAGGGTAATTTTGCTGCCCCTCACTATAGTATGTTTGGAGCTTGCTTGTGCACTAAGTAAGCTGGAAATTCAACAGAAAACCTGTAATTCCCTGTTCTCATCCTGCAGACCTTTTGCATTCCCCCTTTTCTGCCTCTCCTGCCAACCCAAGTAGAGGCAAGTTTTCAAGGAGGGAAACAGAATCTATATGTAGTTACCAAGAAGGGGTTTATATGAATCAAGAAGACCTGAGATGCAGCTTCTGGCTGCAAGGGAAGGAAACATAATAAAGGTGATTTGGGTGCAGATTGCAGAAGTATGCTACAAATTGGAGACAGTGGATTGACAGGCCAAAGGAGGAAGAAGGGTAGTACCTGAGCCTTGGGCTAGCAAGGATGGTGTGGACACATCAAGCTATTTAGCTGAAGTGCCATCCAGTGTTCACTCTCCCGTCTCGACATTGCTGTGGTTTCCAGTCTTGGCATCACTCAGGCCATAGGATCAGTTTCCACTGCAATCCCATATGTACATCATTCTTGCTATGTGGTAACCGCAGTAACCAGAAGTGGTGCAAGTCAAGTAATTGAGAAGCCTTGCTCAGATTTAGTGTATACAGCATATGGTTGACATTCATTCAGTGAATTTAGATTTGAGACGATTGAAGTTTGGCAAGGTTTCAGGGGAGAACTATGGGAATAAATCTAGATCTGGAAAAGTACTTAGAGCTGACCTGTTCAATCTATATCGAGTTTACTGAAAGGCAGTTTGGCTTAGTGTCCAGAATGCCATAAGACAGAAAATCTTATAAAGGAAGAATCACAAGTATGGACACAAAGACATAAGAAGATTAAAGATTGTTGGTAGTTAAAATAAGGTAAAATAGAAGCCAATTATTTGTCATTTGCAATGAACGGTGGGAACAGCTTGCTAAAAGCAGTAAGCCAGCAGATAAGGAAGTGCTCAATATTTAATTATGTTAGTAAAAAAAAATACCAAACACAATAAAGAAGAAAGGACTTGACTGGGGGAGAAGGGAAACAGAAGGGGCTATTTACTTAGAATGATGCCTTTGCTTTTATGTAGCTGATTCTAATACAGTCTCTGAAGTATATGGCCAGATGAAGCCACCTCAAAGCCACTATTTATCTTTGAAAGCTATAGAATAAGAGGGTTTCAGAACACTTTAAAAACAGAAAAATCATCCCTAAACTGAGGGGGAAAAAAAGTTTCAGGAAAAAAAAGGAAAAAGAAAGAGGAGATGCATGAGCTAGGCAGTTATGGAACAGTTGGTCTAATTTCAATTCCTGGAAAAAAGTATTGGAACAAATGAACTATTTTTAGAAGATAATAGGTTGATAAATAACAGCCCCAGACTTGTTAGGAGCAGACTGCATCAAACTAATCTTTTCTACTCTGACAGGTTTAGCAGGCTCCTGAATGGGGAAACATGGGTATCATTTAACTTAAGGGAAGATTTCATACTCTTTACAGGCAGCTTGCAGAAGTAAGCTCAGCAAACTTCAGACAAAATAATGCATGTGCAGAAGACCAGCTGAAGAGGACATGCTCAAAGTAATTGCTAAGACCACTATAAAAGGTATCAAATCAGTTTCTGTGGGCACAGCCACCATTCTACCATACAAATACACAGTTATACACACAAATGTAATTTTAAATGGCACACCTGGGGGGACTGAGCACTTCAGAGGTCAAGAACAGAATTCAGAGTAGTGTAGGCATGTTAGAGAAAAGGTCTAAAATAATTAGGATATAAATCAAGGTTAATATTTGTCCTTTGTAACGAACAGTTCACTGCAAAAGCACAGGAGAAGAAGCAGCTAGCCTGCAGTTCTGTAGAAAAAGGACCTGGCATTAGAGTGGATCACAAACTGAACATGAGTCAACACTGCCATACTCTTGTGAAAAAAGCAAACATACCGAGATGTATAAACAGAAGTGCTGTAAGATACGTAAAATAAACCTCACACTCTACTTAGCACTCACTAAAGCCTCTACTTGGATACTTTTCCTATCTTAGGATCCATGCTTCAAGATGTTACCTAGAGACAAAAAAAAAAAACCCTGTGGGCAGCTGGTGGAACCCTCATCATTACTCAACTTCTTAAAAGCACCTAAATCCCTACCAGGAATGGTTCAAGTATAACTAATACTTCCTATCTATAGGTATCCAAAAGTTTCTTCAAGCCTTAATTTCCACAGGTTTACATTACTTAGAAGATCTGTGTGATCATGAATTAATTTCTTATACCATAATTCCAGCCCATGTTATTTAGCTTGGTAAGGAAATGTCCCCAGGACTTTAATGTGTTTGTATCAGCTGAATCTTTTCAGTTCTAGTAGTCACATATGAATGGAAATTCACAAATATTTCAACCACTTATCATTCATCTCACCATGAAATATAAATTCTATCTTCCTCACTAGATGGTCAAGTACATTTTACCGAAAATCAAAAAGCTAGCCTAATGTAAGTAACAGAAAGGTGTTGAAGGAAATGGAATAGTCAGTCCTAAACTCTAATCAAGGAAGAGACAGACTAAAAATGAAAGACGGGAGGAGAAATTTTGTACCACAAACTCCTTCTGCCACTGCATATAGCAGGTTACATCAGAGCTGTTAGGAACAGACTCAGTTCCTGGCATGATGTTGTAAAGCATTCATTCAATACTGGTTTCTTATCAAAATGAAAAGCTGGAAAACATGTTTGGTTTCTCCAGCAGTTTCTAAACAATGAGCAGAAGAATGCTAAAAACCCAGTGCACATGACCTTCCCACAGGCAGTGATACCACGGCAGGATCTATCAACTAAGCGACTCCACGGGAGAGGTCGGTCCAACGCACACTGCTAGTCCCTTCGGTAACAATACTTGGGAAAAAACAACAGCTGTGTTTCTGCAAAGCAATCCACAGATGAACAGCATTTCAGAGGTTAAAAGCTCATACCACACGTTGTATAAAGTAGACTTCGTCCCCTTTAAAGCAGGAGCAGGTGTTGAGTCAGCTCTCTGCACCCAGGCCAAATTGTAGAATAAAGGGGAGCCAAGGCTGACATGCCACCCCCGGTCAGGCCCTGATGATGGAGGGTACGGAGGGGAGGACAGACCAGGGGAATACAAACTGTAAAAGACAGATGCTTGAGCTTAGAGATGTGGTTATCCCACAGGTCAGAATAAAAGTAAAACATGTGAAAAAGACAGTACCAGATAGAAAAAGCTTGCAAACTGATTCATACGAACAAGTCATGTGTTACTGTCCTCTGCTGCCTGAAACAGGAACTCTTCTACTCTCAGCAGGAGACAGCCTGTGCTGCTGAAACTGTGAATAGCAATGAAGGATCCTCTTTGTGCAAAGTGGGAAGACCTAGAAGGTGTCTCTTAGTTACCAGGCAGTCTCCATATCAGTCCGTACAGTCCCTAAGGCGACCCGAAGTGTAAAATCCACTCAGAGATTTCATTCTGTATGCTGTTTTCAATTCAGCACAGAGGATATTAAATCACCCCCATCTGTTTTACATACATAGTCATCCACTATAGAAAACCTACTTGTGTATACACCCTACATACAGGTACAAATCCTGTAAGAAGAAAACATGTAGGAGTGCACACAAGCAGTGGCTCCCCTACTTTCCCCCCCGATCTGAGTGGGGTCATTTCACACCCTCCCCCCTCCCCAAGTAAGGTAGGGGTGCACGTATACACCTTGAGTGAAATGGCAGTTGTAAAGAAATGCTGCTTTTTAGAAAGCAAATCTTAGCTCCTTCTCTAAATTTAGCACTGTGGAGTCATTAGAGATGAAGTGCAGTATCACTATTTATGGGAAACAGCTTATACTTGCTTTGCCAGCTAACGCAGTCCCTTTTGCTTCACAAAGCTGTGCAGTGAGTCACGTTACCCAGCAACATTCACACACCCATATGAACTACGGAAGCAGAAACTCTTGCTCACTTGCTTTCTTCTTTCCTTCTGGGATATTCTTGAGAAACAGCATCCACTAGCAACAGTTCAGAATGATGACATTCCTATGAAGCAGACAGCAACTCGTGTAGGTAAAACAAACTGCAACATAGAAAATATGAAGTGAAAGTCTATTCCAAAATAAGTTTTTTATTCCTTCTATTAAGCTTATGTCTCAATCAAGCAATTTGAAAGGTGTTACTTCATGTTAAAGCTAAACCTATGCAGCTGTGAATACTTCCCAGAAGATTTGCTTTTCTCCTCTCCCCATCCAAAGATTTCTTGCACTGGATCTATTGATTGCATAGTCAGGAGTGAAAGCAGTGAAGCTATCCACAGGAAAGTACTGTTTGTTTGCGGTTTTGGTGTTTGTTTGTTTTGTTTGGTTTTTTTTTGGTTGGTCTTTGTGTTTTGTTTTGGTTAGGGGTTTTTTTTTTGTTTGTTTTTTATGGTTTTTTTTATTGTTGTTTTTTTTTGTTTTGTTTTTGTTCCCCCCCCTTGATGTTTTGTTGTTGTTTTTTGTTTTCTATTCAATCACCCAGCTGACCAAATTAGCTCCATAGCTACGTGATCCCTAGATTCAACCCACAGGAAGCAGGACATATTATTTAGGTGTCAATGCTCAGTTACATTGGATTAGCTACAAAGTAAAATTTGACTCTTATTTATTCTCTCAACTAAGGTATGTGGCCATTATAAACATCAAGGCTGACCTAGGCTGTGTCACATGCCTAAGCAGCCCAGACCTGCATTTCATGCTTAAACCTTGTCAAAATACACTTACCTCTTCCAAACAGATTCCGAGTATTTTTCTGTGGCAAGTCTATTTCTCCACTGCTAATCCTTAAGTATTCACTACTCAGCAGAGAAGTCAATGGCAATATGCACAACATAAGAACTATAACATCACATGTTTACAACAATTATTACTTTTCACAGTGTATATCATCTTAGTGTGACTGTAATTTTGTGACAACCTCTATAGTCTCTTAAGTCTGAGTTCTGAATCAGGAATTGTGTCTTGTTTTTTTTCTGTTGTGTTGGTTTTTTTCCTGTCTGTTTGGTTTTTCGCTTGCTTGGTTTTGGTGGGGGTTCCCCCTGCCTTGTTTTTCTTTTTTTTTCTTGCTCTTTACAAGCATAATGCTTGCTAACAGGGCCTGGGACATAGAGGGTAACATCTCAAAGCATACAAGTAACAACAGACAATACCTAGGCACACGCATTTATCTATTAATGGCAATATGTAACAATGACATCTGATCATGTGCTGTTCACTTTATACTCGATTAATTCTTCTAATATGTTGAATGAGCAACAATTACAGAAGTGGCCAAATGAATCCAGAGTTTAGGTTTCGTTGAATTTTGCTTAGAGATTTAAAAAAAACCCAAACCCAAAGTTCTCTACCACTGTGTTCTTATGCTGCATCTTAGAGAAGACAAAGCAGGTTTTTGGTGTTTCAAATTGGTTAAACTAATATACATACTCTTTAAGCAGTAGTTGACAATACTTTGTCATCTATATCGTTAAGTAGATTTTAAAAAACATATCAACAAAATAGGCTTTCCTTTTTAATTTTACAAACCATTCCATTCTTCCATATTTTTTTCTCTTCCAGACAATGCATTTTGATACCCAGTGATTGCCTAAAGCACAGCATAAGGGGGCGGGGGGGGTGTTGGGAGAATCACTGCAAAAGAGAGAACAGTGAATTTTTTGGATTACAATACCAACTACCTCTGGGCTACTTTAAAACGCAGTATGAAAACAAAACCATGGCTCTAAGCTGTGCCATAGCTTTGAAATTATGATTTCAGCCAAGCCAGCAAAGTTTCCAAGCTGTTGCCGATGCATTGATGTCTCCCAGAAATGGCAGCAGTGAAGTATCTCACTACTTTCTCTCTGACTAGGCTCAGAGAAAAGGAATGCAGACCACGCCTGCAGCACATGCAACGCTTATATCCCATTTACCAGCTTGCCTCTCGTACTAATCCTTAGGGTATAGAGGCATCTCCTCAAAGTTACCCATTTGTGAATGAGACCAGAGCACTCCTGCTTTAGACACAGAAAATACCGACTAATTCAGAGTGAAAGAGAGAAGAGAAACCACAAACCTGTGCAAAAAAGCCCAAATCTGTTTTTCTCTGTGCAGATTAGGTCATGAGGGGTATCTCTGGTAGAGCATATCAGCTTCATCTTACCTTAACAAAAGCAAAGGATGGTTTGAGGTGGTTCTAGCCAACTACTCTCAACAGAACAAAAATCACTCCTGCTACCATCCAAGCAGCAGTGGAACTGGTTTTCAGGGGTTATTAAGGTAAACCATGGTGATTATGCATGTTTAATAATCTCATCATTCTTATGACATGTTAGGCAAGTCTCAGTCCAAAAGTACCCACGAGGTTTAAAAAAAAAAAAGAAAAGATCTGTCACTGTACTCAAGAGTGTCATTATATAGTTCTCAGTTACTTTCTAATAGGCACATGCCAGAGGTTTCAAAATAGACACAAAATTCCTAATGGAGAAACTATAAAACAGGTCTCACATTACTGCGGCTGGAGTTGCTGGCAAAGCATTTATCAGTATAACCACATTTTTTCTGGTTAATCTGAGGCATACATAGCTTACTGCAGTGCCACATTTGTTGAGAATGTAACAAACCACAGAGTTAAAAAGAACAAACAACACAACAAAAACCAACAACCAAAAAACCAGAGAGAGTTAGGACAAGTACACAAAGTAACCGTCCTGAGCCCTTTTCAATCAGGTGAGAGGAAGCAAGAGCAGGGAGCGCAGCTCTGCCTCCCAGGAAGTCAGTGTTTGCAGTGAAAGTGAGATGATGTGCAGATGTAAATGTAAAATTAGTCACAAGTGCAGTAATTTTAAGGTTTTCACCTCTGTAGCCTGGTAGAATAACATGGCAGAATGCTTAGACACCAGACATAAATAATAAAAAAAAAAACCCAAACCAAACCAGAATAAATTAATCACTTGGCTCTAGAAGTCATAAATTTACTGAAACTATAAACAACTCACCTCTACTAGGAATCACTATGAGCAATACTGCTTGCAGTATACAATACAGAAACTTCTCTTTTAAATCCCTTGTACTTGTTAAGCAATACAGTTTAATTCAGTGTGCCTATACCTGCCTTTTTGCATCTTTTATACTTTGTCTGAATTTTGCTTTAAAAGTGAATAGCTACAATGTGTGGATGTTAAAGTATCTAGTTATTAGGAAGAGTCACATGATTGACTCATTCTATGCAAAAATTATATGCAAGAAAAAAATAAGAGTTCAGATACTAGATTCTTTTTCCCAAATACTAAGGAGAATTACATGATACTGAAAATCAGTTACATAGCTGCCAATTCTTCACTTAACTGAAAAACTAGACTTGCATCCTACTGACATCCTTAAAAATTTGCCATTTTTAACTTCATATAAAGCTTATAAATAAAGTTATATATAACTTTATATATAAGTTCATATTTTTAACTGACATATAAAACATGAGGCTGATTTTATGCAGACAATGAAAATTGCACTGGCCAGACCCCTTTGCTGGAAGAAGCCTTACCCCAGGGCAGGAATCCCTTCAACTGACTGTTCTAAAGCTTTGAGACTGCAAACCCTCATTTGCATGGTACAGAGGCTTTGAAGAGCAGCAAGGCACTCACAGTACCAGTTCCCACCCTCCAACTACATCCCCCCCATCTCTTCTAAGTAGCTGTCTGTTATATTACACCATCTATTGCACAAAGGCAATAAGGCACTATAATGCCAATATATTTGGGAAGCATTTGAAGTCACACAGATTGAAAACACTGGACACATAAAGATGCTGTTCACACTTGGCTATTATATCATTAATATATCACTAACCAATACATTTCTGCCTACCTATTTAAGGTCATTTTTCTCTCTGAAGGAGTCAAATAGGTCTACTCAAACCTTTACAGAAGGAGAACCACCACTGGGCCTCTTTCCTTTTCAGGATGATAATAAGGGTTAGGGTTCAACGTGAAGCCATTTTCATTTAAAGCAAAGGCTTCAGGACACAATTTGAGCTGGAGGCAGTGATTTCAAACAAACTGCACGTGGGGGTGGAGGAGCCTGGCAGGATATTTTGTACCACGAGCGCTGCCTATTTGGGAAGGTTTGCTACATTTCTCTGAGTAGTTCTGGGATCAAAATGAAGAGCAGTGAAGGTGCTACGCAAAACTGAAAATAATCCCTACTGAGCGAGCTAACTGATTTTTGAAGAATCAGCATTTTAGGGGAAATTAATTCTACCCGATCGCCTTGAATTCCTACAGTGCCCCATCTATATTGTATTGTCCTCTGTGCCGCCTTCTACCTGCGCGAACTGCCCGCCGGGCGGCTGGTAGGAGAAGGGGGTGCTGGCTGAGGAGAGCCGTGCTGGGGCAGCGGCCTGCCATGGCTCTCCATTGTTGCAGAAGCATGCACCAGCTCAGCACTGCCCCGCTACGCACTCTAAATCCCCGCTTTTGTGTTCCCTCGCTGCCAGAGAGAGCTGCCCTCAACAGCAGCCTCCTTGCCCGCCGCGCTAAGACAAAGAAATGTACAACCGCGTAGTTATACTTCATGACTCAGCTGAAAAGACCCGAGTCAAACAGCAACCTCCTCAGAACAACGGGAGCTGCATATTAACCATCCATCTGTGCATGTGGTTGTGATTTTTTTGCGTCATGTTTTGTGATTCAGAAGAATTAAAACAGGCGCAGAGGAAGAGGAAGCCTGTAGAGAGATTTATTTTTTCCTCCTGTAGGAAGACATCTGCCTTTGTAGAAGTGTGTTTGTACAGGTTGCACATTCTCTGAACAGCCAGACTTTCATCTGGGCTTCAAAGTGACACACTTACTCTTTAACTTTCATTGAGTAGAAGCAGACAGATGGATTTAGTTTGGAATTTTGTTTTGGTCTGTTGTCTTTTTTTTTTATCATTAGATCCTCAGTTAGAAGTGAAGCCAGCTGCTTATAATTCAATTCCAGCAATTGGAACTGGTTGCCTGCATTTTGACTGCTTGTTTAATACAGTTGCTATTTCAATGGTCAAAAGTAACCTTTGAAGTTAGCACCCTGTTAAGAGGAGAGCTGGGGGGAGGAATCACAGCTTCTGTAGCATGTGATTTCACTGTGTTCTTAGACTGATTGAAGAAGACTGCTGTGGATTGATTTTCACAGCCTGTTTCAGTAAGAAAGGATAATTTGAATCCCAAAAATGTAGCAATGCATGCAGAGTTATAGATATCTATTACATATAAGCTTGACTGAACACAGTTTGCACTTCTGACCAGGGAAGTCAAAATCTTAGCTGCTGCCCAGCTCTGGAGATAGTTCTGCTCACATATGTCCATTTGTTATGTTAACAGTGCTGACTGCACAGAGGCAGCCACACAGACCTTTGATATACAGCTGCTTGGTACCCCTGTTTGCTTCCTAAACCTTTCAGAGCTCCACAAACATCATGCAGTCCTTGTTCTCAGCTCTTGAGGATAAAAGTACTGACAGGTGTGCTGTTCACAAAAAAACCCCAAACCCAAACCAACAAAAAAGCTGCCTATTGTCTCTTAAAACAGGGCATAAGTGCTGATTATTTAATTCCCTGCCCCCATCTGTGATAGAAAGGGGAATGAAGCTCATGTCCACCCTCTGCCTGCAGGAATTCAAGATCACTTCTACCATGGGAGGGAGAATTCAGGCCTGTGACAGAGAACTGTGGGTTCTGTTGCTGGTAACATATACTTTACCAGTTCAGTGTGACAACACAGCTTTGCCTCGTGCTATCTCCTTTGCAGATTTGGGTTTAGGTCACACTACAGCAAAACAGTTCAGCAGATGCTTAGCTCAATAGCTGCTTAAAGTATCACTGGCATCAACATGACTCTACAGAGAGATGTTAAACTAACACCCCTTTCCCTGTGTGAATATTCTTCCACAGTGTGATCCTTCTCTACTGCTATGCACATTTGCTATTTGCCAGCTTTCTCTACTTTTAAACCCATGCAGAGATCCTTAGCAATTCTATCAGCTATGTATTAACAATTCAAATATCTTGATTTCTCATTCTCTATACACAAGGGCTTTCAAGCTTAAGCAGAAGCTATTTTCATAGCAGAAAATACTAATGTAAGTAACTGCATTGGAAGTAGGTTCCAAAATACATCTCTAAATCTGAAAGAAAAAAAAAAAAAGACAAAAAGACAGCACTAACTAAACATTCCAGATAAGAAATTAAGTCTTTCCAAAGCCATTCCAAATTAATTTATAGTTCAACTTATAGTTGAACCAGTTATCCATTTATGGGTATTTAAAAAAAAAAAAAAAAATCCCTTCAACTTCACCCTCAGACTTTTAATCAGGCCTGCGGACTGCTGAAGCAGTGCTGGACTGTGCAAAATGAATGCCAGTCATGATGAAGGTAATGACAGAATTGATGGTAAATCAGACTGCGGCAAACAATTAGTTTATCTGTAATTGCTATCAGCTTTATTTTCCATCCTATCTGAGCAAAGCAACATATTGTATTACTTCCTTTCTACTGAACAAAAAAAACCCCAAACAACCAAACCCAAACAAAAAAAACCCAGAGACACACAAAAAAACACCCCACAAAAAAACCCAACCCACAATAAATCACTCTTCCCTTAAAGTTATTATGTACTTTCCCAACTGAACAAAACCACCATGCAAGATGCACAGCATGCAAATTTGTAAACATCCTAAGTCAGTCAAGTCACAAGCAAATAAATCACACTTAGTGACATTTTTTATGTTCATACAGTTTAAGATCATTCGGAAGACAGACATTTTTTAAGTGTTAAGTGAAATGCCCTTTCTTCTCCCACCCTCCCCATTTTGTGGGACTGGCAGACGAAAGTCTTAGAAGGGAATGGAATACTTCAGTGGGAAGCGACCTACAGTGATCTTCTAGTCCAACTGCCTGACCACTTCAGAGCTTACCAAAAGTTAAGGGCACTGTCCAAAACATTAATAGGCAGTGTCAGTCTTGAACTGAGCTGCAAAACATACTAATTTCCTTTTAAAGATGGCTGCAGAAATGATTAACTTAATATTGTCACATTATCACAAAAACTACCTGAAATTTGTAGCATATTGCGTCTTCCCTAAATTGCTTACAAACCATAGTTGTTTCAGGACTCTTGCTTAATAATTTCCTTTTAACAAACACAGGGAAAACTTTTTCCCCCCTTCAGCAGAGACTGTAGATACAGAAAGCACTTGTTGCTTCTTGTTCCTCATGAAGCCCAGATGGTCAGGGCTAAAGGAGTGGGAGAAAGATGGTGGTTGGTTTTTTTTGTTTGTTTGTTTTTCCACCCCTCCTCTCAAATCAAAACCAAAGAAACCCTCTGCCTCCTCATCTATTTAGCCTGATCAGCTAGTAAGATGATTCAGAAATAAAAGATTAGTCATTTACTGCTAGAACGCTTCAGCAGAAGAGGTAGTCAGAGAGACATCAACAGAACCATATTTTCCATCAGACAACATGGCAATATCCCAGTCTGTCTGAGCTAAGCTTATTAAGTGCCTACAATGGAATTTAGAAGAGACCAGAAAAATTAATACATTCATTTCCTATTCTGAGGCAGCCACATGTAAACTTCTATATACTACAAAAAAGATTTTAAGAAATTCCTTTCATGAAATTTCCTTCCAAGAACACTTTATGAAAGGCTACTGCCACTCTTCACTCAGCTCTATTTTATAGCAAATGGCTACCCTTTAAAGGGAGGAGAAGGCAAACAGAATTTTGGCTTAATAAACTACACTTACTATCTATTGCTACGCCTTGGGCAACTCCCAGGCATCCTCTCTTGCAGTGTGGCAAAGCTGTACAGGTTATGTTGCAGTAAGAGCAGAGTTACCATTCTGCTAAAGTTAATCTACATTCACTTGAAAACACACATCACTACCTGAACCTTCTTTTTGATAACTCCACTACATGAGTAAGTTCCTGCAGTTTCTCACTCAAGGTACCAGATTTTTATCCTCTGCTATGTGTTTCTGTCACATGCTGTAGAATATTCTATGAAGAGTTATTTCATCTTTATTAATGTTGGTAGAACTTTGTGCTGTAGGTTCAAAAAAATATATTTAAGCAGAACTGCGTCACAAGGAGACATTGAAGAGAATGCACTTAAAAATACCTGACAACACCCAAAACATGCTCCCAAAGCAGAGGCTCAACTCCTGCTCCAAAGTAGGTGAAATCTGGTTTTGAACTGACTTTCCTCATTCCACGTGGATATCCTAATTAGAGGGTTCTTGATGGAACAGAGAGGACTTCTACTCTGGTATACCTGTTAAGGAAATGCAGCAAAAAATAACAAATCAGAGAATTGCTTCAGGAAGTCACCACAAAAAACCTGCCCAGTTTTTGTAAAGATCCTGAGTCACACAGGTAAAGCAAGATGAGAGATGCTCAAAACTTGCTACTTATGAAAATACAGAATATAAGAAATGTTTAACAGACTAAATTGGGAAAGCTGTGCAAATGGGAACACAGCATCTTATATTTCGATACTTCTAACCCCAAAACTGGAAATATTTATATGCTAAGTAGCCTGTTGTCTAGAAATAATACAAGGATTTATAGCAGTTGTTTTCCATTCCACTTTCCAAGCTCGCTTAAATTATGCAGTTTACAAAATTAATATTAATAGTGCATTAGATGAGAAAATCCAGTATTCAGGCTAGAAATTTCTAGACTGCTCAGTTGCCGATATGCCTAAAACTGAATCAGTTTTAACTGAATCCAGTTCAGACTCATTTCAGTGATACAGAGAATGTTTACATTCACTTCCAGTGCACCTACTCCCTTAATTATCTATTTTTAAATTTTGATATTCAACTGCAGTGTTTTAAAGGAAAAAATACCAAACTAAAAGCAGGGGAAACTGAAATTTCCAACTTCAGAATAGACAAAGTAACAACCCTATCCATATCTTGCCCTGCTCATGATCTCTAGAAAAGCAAAATATTAATCTATATGCAGAAATATCTGTGGTTTGTTCTCCCCCCCTTCCCCCCAATTTTTTTTAACTTTTTTCCCCTCTTTTAACCAAATCCACTGAAAGAGTACAAATTTCTGTAAACACAAAGTGAAATTATTCCTTTTAATATAGTGTCCGGTGGAAGATATTACTCACTTGTAAAGCTAGACTGGAAATTTCTGAAGCAGGTAGTTTTTCCCAGGAAATATTAACCATCCCTTAATCCAGTTACCAGTCTTGTTCAGCATACTTTGAGAATGGTGTTCTAACTTCAGGGAGATAATAATTTTATAGTAATTTTCAACAACAGGTGCACATGTAAATATTCGGTCCATTTATTGTGGAAACATTGAATACACAATATAGCTTTAACATACTCCCACACGGAACAACTATTAATTTAATCTGAACTTCATACTGTTTATTGTGGAAATGCTGCAGACAAACACAGATTTAAACATAGTTCCACCATCAGAGAACATGACACTTCAAGGAAGGTCAAACCAAAATGGCTCTTAAAGATAAAAAGAAGAGGCAGATGCCATTTCCTAGAAATGAAGGAAGGTAGGCTCCACTGGAGCAGCTTTAGTACTGGGCTTTTCTTTTGGATTGGTGGTAAATGAAAAACCCAGGGCCCAGTGATTTTCCTTTTTTTTTTTTTTTTTACCTAATTGCTCCAATCCAGGAATCTTTGGCACAGGAATTTTCCTTTGCTTTGTGACTACAAGATTATTCAGCCATTTGTTCTTAAACAAGGCCACTGTTTTCACAGACCTCATTTAATCCTACTCTGTGGCTTTTAATTTTGTGTTGTGCAAAGGATGCTCGAGTGTGAAATGCTATGCTGATAGGAGACTAGCAGCATCAGGTTATTGCACTAGTTCTTTTTTACTCTGCTTTCGTTTGACTAACAAAAAAAGAGCATTAGAGAATAGATTTTCCTCATTATTCCCAACACTGTCCTTATTTTATTGCATCTACACTGACAATCTGACAAATGCATCTACATGCAAAAGGAAAGAATTCCACTGCAGTGATTTAGAGAAAAAATGAACCGCCAACCTGAGAGTTACTTTAAAGTAAGCATGCGGATATTCTATTTCTAGTTCACTCTTTCACACTGACTAGATTTAAACCCCAGAGTTGCACTGCTGCTTCTTTGCACAGACGAATAAAAATAAGGCCTATTTAAAAAACCTGCACCACAGAGAACAGTAACACATGGCTTATTCTGTCAGTCACAACGGTACATTTCACTTCCTCATTGCTCTGTATCAGTTTGTGAAGCTGTATTCATGAAACAGGGAATGTTCACATATTGAAACCTTGTGCGTAAAACAATGAACTCACACGTGTGTTCCTTAGACATTGATTAGAACACTGACAAAGTAAAAGCATTATAAAAGACTGTAGAAAACTAGAGCTCTTCTAGACTTTTAAACAGCAAAAAATCTATTAACCTCATTAGGGAAATCAAAACGCTTTTTTGGGCACAATTCCTCCTTACGGTGCTACATAATCACTTTGCTTTTTCCTTTCATTTCAGTATCAAGAAACATCTGCCTACACATTAATTCAGAAAATATTAATTAAAAAACTGGAAAGAATTGAAGCCTAGCACACCAATTTAAAATGTTGTCTCTGATCATAAATTTGATATCAAGTCCTAGCATGAAACTATTATATTTAATCCAAGTAGTTTCTTGTTAGGAAGTAGCACACATATGCTGCTAAAAGATTTTCAGTACAAAAGATATACAGATAAAATAGTTTAATTGAAAAGCTCTGAAGACTCCTAGGCATCAGTAAGGAAGGCACTTTTCTGGTCACGTAACTCTAGCACATTGGGATTCAGCACAGCTTTGGTATTCAAAATCTCCTTCAGTTCCTGTGCAAGTGATATCCACTGACTGCCCAGTCCTGAACTTCTCCACTTGCAAATAATGCAAAGAAAATGGCTCCAAATAGATTAATAGAAGCAGCAATATAGAAAACAGTCTGCCATTCTCCCACGGTGTTCTGTCAAAAGAAGAAAAAAACAAAACAAAAAAAGATGCAGTTAAATTGCACATAAGACAAAATAATTTTAAAACAGATGCTACATGCCTTGCCTATTTAAATGCAAATGATATTCAGCATGATTTTATAGCAACATGAAAGCATTATAAAAGATCAGATCATCAGTATAGTCAGCTTCAGTGTAATAGATAGTGCCATCAGAGTTGCATTAGAATATCTGGATCAGTTTTTCATCTGACACGCAGAGCATTCATGGCAAAATTCACATTTGCACAAAGCCTTCTCAGAGAATGTTACTGTAAGGGGAAACACAACCTTGCTTTCAAGTCAGGTCATCCAAGAGCTGAAGTGCTCTGCACTATGCAGTAAGATATTCTTAATGACTACTATGTGAATATTCCAGAATCATAGACTTTTTAGCCCAAACAAGCTAGCTATCTTTACTCAGATTTCAAGAGGAATCCTGTAAACAGTGGTATTTAAGAAGGGCCACATGACATGGGTAGCAAAGAATTGTAGGTTTTGTTTTGGTTTTTGTTTTGGTTTTTTTTTCCTTCTTTTCAAATAAAGTAGTATCTGTAGATGTCTTAAGACTTCCCCCCCTCTTTGTTTTAGTTCCAGACGATTACTGTAACAAACCTGTAAATGATCTTACTACAGAAACAGAGTAATACCAGAACAGCACATTAATATGAGGAGGAAAAAAAAAACCCAACCCAAAAAACAATCCCACTTGTTAAGATGTCTGGAAGAACTAACTTGTTTGGATTCATGTGTTAATGAATATTTTCATACTACTTTTAAGGAAATCATTGCATTGAACACCTACTCCAAAAATTCAACTGTATCAATAACCTCACTGCTCCCATCTTCATCTTTTAAGAAAAAGATTTTAGAATATAGTTGATTTTAAAAAAAATAAATTCAAACAACACCTCACTCCCTTTTCTACTCCAAGTCACCCTTTGACTAAACCATCCTGGAGGTTGAGACTAACACTGCTCAATTTAGGTGTCTTGTGAAACTAACACAGCTTTTAGAATGCTTTAAGCCTCTAATGTACTTACAAAGAAATATATAGAAAACATACAACTGAATCTAGTTTCTCACTCATCTGATATGTGAGGAGTTGTAAGGTCAGCATTTGAGTGATTGAAAAAAAACCAAACAAAAAACCAAACAAGTAAGAACTTGACTTAATTTACTAAAATAATACCATGATTGTCTCATCTAGTTGGCATTTTAACAGAAGTTTTACTGCATTAAAATTGTGTTCATTTTATTCCTAGAGAATATAAGGAGTGAGTCACTAAAATGTTCAAGTCCTACACAGATCTTCAATTTTACCTTTATCTTCCCAATCAGGATCAGAAGAACAAAGGCTAGAAATTAAGTCATTCACAGCAATGAAACAGTATGACTTACGTGTATAATCCAGATTTCATTTAATGACTGCACACTTGAGAAAACAGAATTTCCATTCAGTGGGGATAAAAATATAACAACTGTAAAAAAAAACAATAAGGAAACTTACATTATGAGTGAGGTTCTTGGCAATAACTGGCCCCACCATTCCTGGGATAGTAGCAAAAGAATTTGTGATCCCAAGAAGAATTCCAGCATACCTGCAAGATAAATCATTAACACTGCTTATTAATTTCTTGTGCTTATTGGTCATGGAAACGATTTTGCCTAACCCGATCATATAGGCAAATTAAAACACAACTATTCCAGTGGGAGTGACTTGGTTTTATTCTAGTAACAATTCACTGACAATTTGGTACATGATAGTGGACTTAGCAGCGTTAGGATAGCAGTTGGACTCAGTGATATTAAAGGTCCTTTCCAACCTAAATGATTCGATACATCTCTATTTTCCAGAGGCTAGTTACGGAATTTAACAAAGTTCTCATGGTTTTGCTCTGGATCCATAATGCAAACTCACATCCCCTTTGCAGGGAAGTTAGAAAGAAGACATTGTATGCCTCTTGAAGTGGAAAGACAACAAGGATTATGACTGGGTGCTGTCTGGCAATAGTAAGAGTTGGTTCAGTTATCACTGCTAAAAAGTGTCTGCTGAGAAGGCAGCATCACCAGTGCAGATGGACACCCCCACTAAACTACAGAGTACAAGTTCCAAAGACCCAAGTTCTAAGCACTGTGGCAGTCCTTCCTTCAGCTTTCTGTGGGTCAAGGCCAATGGGAAATGGGTCTGACTTAACCAGTTTTGCTGGTTGCCATTGCTGCAGCTCCATTCTGAGGCTTCCTGTTCCCTGAAGGTGTTGCTCTATCACACATACGTGCGTGCATATGCACCAGTGGCCATAAAAACTTGCTGGGAAAAGCTGGTAACTTGCTTAATATCTGAGTGTCAGCACCTCAGGTCTAGACAATTAAAGATGTCTCTCCTAAGAGCGTTGCAATAGCAAAAGAGCATGTTTGAAACTGTATCACAAGCACAGGCTTGTGAGAGAGGCTGAAAAGAAATAAGAACTGGAAATTGTACAGCAGAGCTCGACCTTCCAACCGCCGAAACACAGGTCCCTGCAGTTCAGATTTTCAAGGTGAATTTGCTGGCTGAAGAGTCATACAAAATACTAGCAGTTGTAGTTTACTACAGGAGAAAGGAATTATTTCCCAGTAACCATTTTAGGCCGTTTAGCAGTGTGCAATTACATTCTCACCGATTTTAACAAACCAGAAATACGATCTCTAAAAAGAGATACCTACCTTTGATATTTTATTTCCCCAGACAGGAGAATTCAACTATAAAACGACACAAAAGGTTGCAACGTGTATCCAGTGCAAAAACAATAGAAAAATGTGTTTTTCCCCGAAAATCAATTATCTAGCCTACTAGTTGTTTTTTTCTTGAAAGTCAACACTATGTATCAGTTTAAAAAGCACAGGAGTGTATTGTAGACTGAGCTCCAATGCCTTAATTAAAATGATCCTTTTATTTCTTCTAAATGTAACATGTAGTTGTCTTATCCTAGAAAGCGTTTAAGAATGAATAGGCCTTTATGAAGCTGAATGTGAAAGTGTAAAAATTTCTCTTTGGCAGATAAGCACACAGAGCAAAACTTCATTTAAAAGGCTTTAAGCAGAAGCAAATGCATTTTGCCTTCAAATTGCCTGAGCACTACAATACTGCTACTGCAGACCGTCAACACTAAACCTAGTGTAACACTTTCCCTGGTCACCAAAGATGTCTGGCAATCAATTGCTGGCTAAATGCCTCTGGTTATGCCAAGTGTTTCTGACATAGGTGGCATTCTTGATAACACTTGCTGTTTGATGCAGATAGCAGCTGTGCCACTCCCTTAGCACAGACGAGGCTCTCATATGAAATGGGAAAGCACAATGTGACATGTTTGTAGAGCAAGACTAATAGTACACTGCTGGTCAGGTTCTTATGGCATCATGGGGATAACCAAATACAAATCACCTTGCAGAGCAGCTAAATAAAATCAAGAATGAAAAAAACCAAACCAACAAACAAACAAACAACCAAACCAGATATATGAAGTGCTTAGTGTATAATGGAGCTATGGGAATATTATGAGGGCTCACAGTAATAGAAACACTAAAACTTGTAATCATGGCAACATAGCGATGTAAATTTAAAGAACTAGAATAGAATACATTTTCCCCACAAGAACAATCTCATCTCCCTCCCGTCCTTGACTCCCACAATTCAGTATGCTGATGTCATAACAAATACATAAGAAACTAAAAAAACCATAGCAAATATTGGCCTTCCTTCAGTATCAGTATTTTAATTGACTTTTTCCTGTGAATAATTTTTTTTCCTGTGTTATAATACAAGTTTTAATAGCAACAAGGGCCCCATTGCTATTCTAGTCAGCATACTTTTAACCAATTAAAACTGTGCAAAATAAGTGCATTTTGAAACTGCTTTGAATCGCTTCTGGTTATTCTAATATCTTTCAGTAAATTAAAAAATAAAAAAGTAAATTAAAATCAAGCTCTGGGTAAGCTCTTAACAGAGAATTCCTTCAAAATTTTATGCAGACCTCACTTTCAGATTTCTACAATTATGTTGTGCATGTCCTTGAAATTGTGCATGTCTGCCTTGGCCATTGCATCCAACAAAGTTCAGAAAGTCACAAAAACTTAAAATGGGGGGGAAGCTTCTTTTTCCTCTCACCTCACAGATTTTTGTATTTGAAGGAATTATTTTTTCCTATGACCTTTGTTACAAGACATACCATTTTCCTACTCTGTCTCCACTTGGATAGATTTACCCTGGGTTAAAGCATGCATGTGCTGAATAGAGAATCACCGATTAAATAAAACAGCAGCCACCCTGACCACATCCCCATCCAGGAAGGTTCTCCTATATATGCAGCCATTTGTCCCTAGAGGCAACACTGGGCCAAAGTTCCTGAACTATCAGCAAGACACCTGCCCCCCCTGCACTCATAATCAATATGCTCCCTTCAGCCTACCAGAGAGGAAATGATGGCTAGAGGAACTTGCGTGGTTTAAACGCAAAGGCTTCATTGAGTGTTAGAAGAATAGTGGGATTTGTTCAGAAGGATCAGCAGTTCAGGTGGTGAATCTAATTATGCCTGCTAACATATATCAGCGTTACGCCACGTGATTTATTTCCCCCCCTCCCTTGTGGCTTTTTTCAACACCTAAAATACTCTGTATACTGCCATATACAAATTCACCCCTGAAATAAACACATTAGAAAAGCAAAGTGAAGTATCTCGAAAATTAGAACACATAGAACTTCCTAGTTCTGGAAACCTTGGCCATCACCTTCATACATAAGTTCCTTGTTCATATACCTCACAGAGGCACACACTGCAGTTGAGTGATTTCCTTTTTCCTGTGACAGCTCTGCTGCACTCGGGGGACAGGATTAATTGTACTCACTTAATGAGCACCATTTAATATTTTCTTTCACTTTGCTTGCTCAGTGCATGGACTTGAGCCTTTCTGCAAGTAGAATTTTAATCATCCCTAATGTTTTCCAGTAGAAGTCTTCACAATACTTGTTTACTTTCACAATACTCTTTAGAGATGAGGGTGATATTGTGAAATCCATCCTATACAGAGGAAAGGAAAATATATGCCTAGAATGTGTATACCTACTTCATGCTTAATTTGAGATCCTCAGGACCTAATTTTGAGAGTATTTAACAGTATTGTTCATATATTCAAAGTGCAGCTCCATTGACTTCTGTTAATATTGAGTAATACCATTTTTGCAGAACAGAACTTACCAGTTTGAAGAGGCATACAAAATCAGCCCATAAATCAGCTAGGCCTTGATTAAGCTCACTGGATCCAACACTAGCTTCTCAGCTGAGACATTTAAGTTTGGACTCCAGCTGCTGCAGACTCCCTTTACATATTATGGGAGTGTGAACCAGCCTCAAGAAGTTCCCATCACTCTTCATAACCAAAGATCTCTTAAGAGGCACAGTTTCCTAAAGCCAGAGGGTATGAACATGGTCCTCACAAATATCACACTAGAGTTTGATCTGATTTAACACATGCGAACTCTGTGACAGAGCACTGAAAGGACTGAATGCAAGAGAAAATGTTCAGCTATCTTAAACACAACTATTCTTTTCTCCTGTAACGCCTTGCTTCAGCCAATATGTGCTCTCCAACTACTGCAGCTATGAGGTAGATAGAGGGTTTAGGATTGAATGCCACTCTCCCTCTCTATACAATGCTCAGTCACTTCTTGGGCAGGATCCATCCTGTGCATTGACAGAAGAAAAGGCCCTGTGCATGGGAATATTACAATAATGACACAAAGACTAATTTGTGATCAGCAGAGAAAAGGCAAATCAAAACAGCATAGATACCAAAATTTTGCCATTAAGTAATTTACAAGCATTAGTGTCAAAAGACATTAATACTGTGTTTGGTGTTTTAAAACACAGACATAAAATAAGTCACTCCAGCTCCTAGCCAATGTTTAACATTTTTAGGAAGCTAGCTGTAGTCCAGCAAAACTAAGCTTGAAACAAAAGTTGTACAAAGGCTCCATAATACCCCAGAGGCACTGCTCTAGTAACTACATCTTCTACTTTGTAGTTCTACTTGATTTCAAACGAAGTGCACCACAGAAGCTATTCTTCTTACTTTCATGCTCAATTCACAGTACAAGTTGTTTATAGCTTGACACTGACACTTTCTCTCTTGCTCGCTACCTAATCTCATCTGCCAAGACTAATTGGGCTCCCACTATTTAGTATCCACCTGTTAGGTCAAAACCTGTCCATCACTGTGGACGAGACCACCATCCTTCCAATTGCCAAAGCCTGGATACCATCTTCAATATGGACCCAAGGTCTCCTGTACAAGTTGTCCACATCTTAAGAATTTTTTTTCTAGGTAGCATTTCTACACCCCCCACCTCCCCCTTCTCTTACATTCTTTCCATTTACAGAGTAGTACAGAAATGCTCTTTTCTTTGACCAAAAAGTCATTTGACCCTGCTAATATCTAAGTGCCACTGCAAACAGGTGCGTGAGTGACAAACCAAAGTATTTGACTTTTACGAATGCAAAGAATGCTTATGTGGACTTTCAAAAGAATACACATACATCCATGCTCTTCATGATACTGCTGGATCTGTTAGATTCAGAATTTGTAATACATTAGAGAAGTTACAGCCTGAAGCTTTAACTTTCCATTCCTAAAAGTTAGTCATTTGAGAGCAATTGCACATAGTTGATTCATCATCTACTGATAACAGGTCAGCTACTTATAGCAAGATTTTGATACCTGTGTAGAGAATGTTTCTCAAATACAAAAAGGTTGCCCATATCACAGTGCTTAAATATGGTAATCGTCCTGCTAAGGGTTGATAACTGATGGAAAAGTTTAAAGAGTGAAACACTTAATTGCAATGCGCTGTACCAAAACCCAATGTCCTATTAGTCTAATGAATCAAATAGGACAAAAATCCAGTAAATATAGTTACAGGAATTATACCATTTATTACCGCAGGATCAAAAATTGTAATTATTCTGAACTGTTGCTCATATCATATTCTCTATCAAACTTCCACTTCTTACAAATACAGTACTTAAATACTGTAAACCTGAGTCACTGCCAATGTTTACATTCCAGGACTGTACAGAACATGGTCCATAGCTAAATCTCCCAGTCACACCAGCAATAAAAACAAACCAAAAGTGGTCATAAATGTATCACGTGCGCTAACAATAGCCTCAGCAGTACTTACGAAGGTGCTATGTCCAGATGGTTGATGCTGTAGCCAGATGTACAAAATCCTCCTAGTGTTGTTGATATGGTCACAAATGCAACAGCCAGGGCATAGTTGCAGCCTATGAATCCAGCTGCCACTAAGAATACTGCAGGTCCAATCATTCCTTAAAGACAGAAATTGTAGAATCAATGAACTTTGGACATGAGAGACATTAAGAGGCTCTAAGCTGCATATACATTTTCTACTCAACTTCCACCACCACCTAGTGTACGGAACCCAGCACTGCACTACATGCATTACAGTGGGCCTGTAAGGAAGAGCAGATGGCTTGCAAACCTGTTGCTGCCTCAGGAAATGGTTAGTCAGACCAGAAAAATCCCACTCTGGATGCAAAGAACAAACTTCAACTAGATAAAAAAAAAAAAACAACAAAAAATCAACCTATACTGAAAGTGGCTTCACAACTTAATTTTATCTATTGTTATAAAAAAAATAACAGAAGACGGACTGATACTAGTAGGTGAACAATGCACTACAAAGAAATTATCCCAGTTTAACTCTCCAGGTCCCAGGAACAAATACTGGCTTCTGCAGATCATAATACAGCAGAGCTGGAAGGGTTCGTACTTATATATATACGTATGTATATATGAGTATTTCTCCTGCAGGCACCTTCTAGAATGAGTTTTATTTCTCATTTACAAGATCTAAACATCTGGTATATCTACCCTGAAACCTGCTGTACAATGCAGAGAAAGCAGATCTCTAGCTTTAGAGATGATACAGCAGGTACTGGACACAGCTTAGCAGCCGTCATGAGCTAACATATGCTGCTTCCTGTCTGCAGTCAGCTTTGGTACCCATTTTCCAGTACCAGAGTCTGTTTACATGACCCATCATGATCTCTTTAAACAGCTCCAAGTACATGCTTGTTGATGAAGCCAACCTAGCAGTCCTGATTTTCCTAACACAACAATGTGTTTCTCCCTCTGTTGTACATACTTGGGCTTGAGACCCTTCAGCTAACTGGATCAACAAAATAGTATAGGCTTAAAAGAATAAATATGCTTAAGAGTTTATTATAAGAATTGCTTTAAAGGAAGCAACTAAATCAGAAGAACTGAGAAAGCAGCAAGGATAGGCATACACCAAGCAGGCTGCAACTTGTGCAGATCCTGTGTCAAAACATCTTTTTTTTCTTCCTCCTTTCCCCTGCCCCAGCAATCTCCTCCCTCCTAAATCCAGCCTTTCACCATTATTCATTAAAAACCTGATTTTGTTGATCCCTTGGCGATTTCAGATCATC
Source organism: Actenoides lindsayi (assembly GCA_025331215.1). Lineage (NCBI taxonomy): Eukaryota > Metazoa > Chordata > Aves > Coraciiformes > Alcedinidae > Actenoides > Actenoides lindsayi. Next base: position 22,148 of record WTSP01006865.1, on the reverse strand, counting down.
TCTCCTCCCAATTAGTAAAGGCCATTTTGGATTCTATTTGGTCTTCCTACCCTGGTAGCAACTGTAAATTTTCCAAGGGTATTCCTGTTCAGTTAATTAAGTCTTAAAGCACTGATAATATATGGCTAGGAACAGGCTCATGCAGAGCAATATCCCATCTCAGTTTGAGAAAGCAATTCATAAGGTATCAATCTCTCAAGCAGTTATCTTTAATAGTGATTCTACCTGACCATTATTTAATCGGTTTGCTTGTAAGAAGGATGTGGCTTGACCTAAACAAAGATTTTGCAATCTCTTATTATTCTCTTACCTAATAGCCTACTTTTTTTATGGAGAAAGATAGGATTTACTCTTGACAAATTAACATACAAATAAAACTGCTCCTCCCAAACCATGCACAATCCTGTCTAATCTCACAGCAGAATGCCAAACCACTCTCCCAAACATTTCATTTTTTCCCAGATTGATACTATGATCTATTTTAAACAGAGATGATACTTGCACCTACCTATTAGTGTAAAACATTTACGAACACAAACAGTGGAGAAGTTCTGTTTTTCTCGTAAATAATCTGCAATTTGCCCAGATAGAATTATACATAACCAGCAGCCAAAATAAGGTAGAGCAGATAAAAACCCATTCTGTTAAGGAGATAAGAAAAAAAACAACAAAACACAGTTAAAATACTGACATGACAATTTAATATTGTGAAAAATCACTTGTGCTGGAAAGACTAAACCAGGTGTCAAAAAGATCCATCCATGTAACTATTGTCGGTACTACCATAAGAGAGAAACCTAGAGATAGAAAAAGCAAAGCATTTTGAAGTTACCAATGTGTAAACTCTCCCTTGTATGACAACCCATAACTGCCAATATAGACGGACCAAGAACTCAAATGTTTAAATCAGCAACTGGGTGCTGGAAAAAGGAACCTATACATGAAGGTATCTTGTGGACATTAACCTGATCATGCAAGTTTCCAGAAACACCAATTTCAAGTAGGACAGGCTATCGAGTTACTAAAGTAATTGGAAGCTGTAAATATTATTCAGAATTTTGAAAGCTATATGGAATCTCAGGGTTTTGTGCTACTACAACTCTTCAACGTTACATTATTCTGTATCTATCTGCTGAAATACCTGATGATGCTGGCTGTAATCAGAGACATGATACAGAACTAAGACTTTCATCAAATCCAGGGTGGACATCATCCTACGATCTCAAAGCAAAGCTATTATTCAGGACCTGACATTACTTACACTGAAGTCACCTGTTAACTCTAATGGCTTTAAACAAGAGCTGTTTAGAGACTTCTGCCTAATTCTGCATGTTTTTCTGATCATGGAAAACAACAAGTACTACTAAGCCACATAAGTTTATAGCTTTTCCATACTATTATGGATAATTACTGATAACAGAGCTATAATTTAACCTAACCTGTGATTAGAAAGAAGTACTTGGGTAGTTATTGGATAAAAATGTTTATATACTATTACAAAACTTGTATTTGTTAAAGAAGCAGTGAAAGCTTCCCTGGGGAAATTTTGTTTGAAATGAGACCAGAAACACATCCCCACATTAAACCTACTCGATCAGCACTTAAACATGCTGCCTGTTGGGCTTCAGTGCTCGGCTTTCAAAACCAGTAAATAAAATTTTGAAAAACAAAAGAATAAACTTCTTTTGAAGCACGGTTCAAAGACACAGCATTATTTTTAAGCAATACCTTTATTATATGATGGAAACAACTGTATAGCAGTTGGAATATAGCAACTGTATAGCAGATGGAAGCAACTGTATAATATTTTAAACAGTAATGCAATTTCCACCTGAATGTGTGGCAACAAATTTAGTCTAACACCATTAAAAAAAAAAAAAGCTTGCATAATGTTTACAACACTCAGTATTCTAAGTCACTCTACAACCAAGAAGCATGGCCCAGAGACATAGGAAACCACAAACCACAGCAGAACCTGTTAGCATTTAATGCAACAGCATTTTACAAAAGACATGCAATTGAGGTTGTGGCAGCAAATGAGTCTCACAGACATTTATTCAGGTATTTCCTTCAAGAGGCATAATAAGCAACCCAACCAGCGACTTCAGTTACTTGTTCCTAGCCATTCTGCAGCTTGCCCTACTGTAACCTTCTCTTCTAACACTAGGATTATCCACCTTTTCCTCCCAAGATTGTTAGCATGGCATGCATCTTCAGTTTGCTCTACACTAGTCTCATGTTAAACCAGGAAGATGCTAAACTTCTTAAAATTTCTGAGCACCTTATTACTTGAGCTGTACCAGCTTCTCCAGGTGAACTACACTATCACTGAAACCTTCTCATTAAAGAAAGACTGGTAGAGTCAAGTAATTGCTACAAATAAGGTTACCCCCTCCCATCCCAGTAATATTTCCTTGATAAATAATTTAATTTTAAAAAAATTTCTTTGAAAAGCACTATAACCTGGACCTTAAGTCTATGTCTTTCTTTCATCCTATTTACCTTTTTTACCTCTGCTGTTCATCAAGGAAAGGAAAGAAAGTGACAATTTGGAAAGAGATCCAGCCAGACTGAAGCCACACCCCCCAGGCTCACCTTAATTTTTTTTTTAAATATCACTTGTCCAATGACTTCCTTAGGTTTATTTTTCTTTCTTAATTGGAAATGTTCTCCTTTGAGTGAGCAAAGATGAAGTAGATAGTATTTCAGAAGCCAGAAAACAAGCTATAGAAACTGCAGTAATCATACAAGCCACATAAGAGAAAAATATCTTTATAGTTATTATTTTAAACCAAAGCAGTTAAAAATGAGCTTGAAATTTAGCATTAAGCTAAATGTCAAATAAATCCTGAAAAGAAGTGAAAATTACAAGCCAGGCAACATTTTCCATGCATCTGCTTAATTGCGGAGATTTATTTTATCACTTCTCAGCTATACATTTGCATTCCATGGCTCTTAAACAGGTTTCTTTATTCTAAACAGTAGGGAAGATCTCTGTTATTTCTTCAATTCAGGAGAAAATTACTGTAATTTCATTTTTCTCACCTCCTGTGCATCAAACCGCAGGATCTCCTTCATGTATGTGGGTAAGAGTGTAAGAAGAGTATAGAAAGTCCAATTATAAGAGAAGTGTGCTACAACGATAGCCCAGAGTGGAAGGGACTCCAACATGGGTCTCCAGGGAACAGACTTCTGCATAGAAAGCTATCAAGCAGGAGAGAGAGAAAAAAAAAGGGAAGAGTGATCAGGACAACAGTGTGAACATTTACTAAATACAGTGTTTTAATCCTACCCAAATCTATGCTGATCATTCATTCTGAAGGGAACAGAATGGGTGTCAGTCAATAGATGGAAGTCATCAGCAACGACTGAATTACTGTGTTCAGTTCTCATTGAAGGTATATTAACGTGTGTTACACTGCATTGTTGTTTACTCTTGCAGAGTAAACCAATTACTGTTACATTTTATAATCAGCATTTCAAGTGTGCCTTCATTTGTTGAGGTTTGTCGCCTCCTGTTTTTACTATAAATAATTAAATATTTCAAGTCACCCTCACATGTTTCTGTAGCTGAATCTTTCCTACTCAATCCTAGATATTAACTTTGGTCTCTGACAGCTTCACAGGTTGTAAATACACATCCCCAGTCACAGGAATAAACTCTTATGCATATTTTAGGAACTGTATCATTAGCATTTTCAAAGTGTTTTCTCCACAAACAATAATATTTTCCTTACCCTGGAAGACACGTTGAAAAAAAGCTGCAAAACATTGTATTGCAAAGTTTAAGGACATTATACAAGTCTGGATCTAGTTTAAAGAGAAGATACGACTTGAATTTTTTAGTTTAAAAAACACTGAGACAATGTGTGTGTGACAAAAGCCATTACTATAAATGCCTTCATTACTGATTGTTGCTCACTTATACAGCTGTATTATATTTGTTTGTTTGTTTGAATTGACAAATTCTGCCTCTGTCTCAGATTAAGGATGCTTTTCTAGGCAGCACAGAGCATGATGCCTCTAACAATATTTGTGCCTTACATTCTTAAGTAAGATTATACCAACATGCTGTACCTGATCTTTTAGAGAAGAGAGTATATATTCTCTTTCAACATATGAAATGCTCCTGTGAGTTTCTGGTGTATCACTAACCAACCACATCCAGAAGAAGAACCATAATACACCAAGTGCACCTATTGTTGAGAAAAGATGGGAGAAGAGATAAAAACATAAGCAATTATATTGAGTAACACTCTCAAATGATTTACTTAGAAAAATAGTTTTCATTAACATTAGAGTATATGGGGAAAACTATCTACTTATCAAAGAATTGTTTTTTTGGAAGAGACCTTTAAGATCATAAAGTCCAACCCAGCACTGCCAGGTCACCACAAAACCATGTTCCTCAGCACCACATCTATAGGCCTTTTAAATACCTCCAGGGATGATGACCCCACCACCTCCCTGGGCAGCCTGTTTCAGTGCTTGACAACCATTTCAGTGAAGAAATTTCACCTAACATCCAACCCAAACCTCCCTGGCATAACTTGAGGCCATTTCCTCTTGTTCTCCCATGTAACAAGTGACAGGACAGACTGACCTTCACCTCACTACAACTTCCTTTCAAGGTATTTGTAGAGAGTGATAAGGCCTCCACTAAGCCTCTTTTTCTTCAGGCCAAATACCAGTTCCCTCAGCTGCTCCTTGTAAGACTTGTTCTCTAGACCCCTCATCAGTTTCATTGCCCTTCTTTGGACATACTCCAGCCTCTCAATGTCCTCCTTGTAATGAGGGGGCCAAAACTGAACACAGTATTTGAGGTGTGACTTCACCAGTGACAAGTAGAGCACTTCACTAGTCCTGCTGGCCCCTCTATTTCTGATACAAGCCAGGATGCTGTTGGCCTTCTTGGCCACCTGGGCACGTTGCTGGCTCATATTCAGCTGGCCACCCACAAGCACCCCCAGGTTCTTTTCAGTCAAGCAGCTTTTCAGCCACTCTTCCCCAAGCCTGTAGCATTGCCTGGAGCTGTTGTGACTGAAGTGCAGGAGCCGGCACTTGACCTTGTTGAACCTCATATCATTGGCCACTGATCCAGTCTGTCTGATCCCTCTGTAGACCCTCCCTACCATCATGGAGATCAACACTGCTGCCTAACTTGGTGTCATCTGCAAACTTACTGAGCGCCCTTGATTCTCTCATCCAGATCACTGATAAAGAAATTAAAGAAAACATATTTACATAACTGTAGTTCCCCAAAGTAGCTTAAAAATGCACATTTAGAGATAACAAACAATAAAAAGAACTAAGCAGGAAAGAGGCGGTTTGTGGCTTTCTTCCCCTCACCCCTCCCTTCAACTTGGAAGTGCCATATACAGCAAGAAAGTTGCATACACAGGCAGTGTATTTTTATAAGTCACATGGATCAGTCACAAAGGATGTGGCTCACCCAGTGGAAATAAAAACTCACATTAGGTTTAATCGCAAAAAATACTATGTGCGCACACACAGAACATCACTATGTACAGCTTAGCTGATGTACCAATCCTCCTTTTCTAAGCCAAACCCCAGAACTGCCATTTGAAAAGGGTAACTTTTCAATAATCAGTCCAAATCAACTACACTTTCATACAACACTGTAACTTTATTTTTTTTCCTTATTCTTTGTTTTGAATCCTTTTTGTTTATATAAAAATTGGGGGTGGTTTTGTTGAGAGAAGTGCAACTCTTGTCTTTTGCTCTGATTCTCCCTTCCCCATGCGGAATATAAAATGGCTCAGACATGTAAATAGACCTGTAAAAAGCATCAGTTAGATCTATGACATGCTGTTAGAAAATATATTCTGTGTTTGAGCTTCTTCTAGAACGTAACTCACAGTAAACATGCTATGCCTTGCATTTTGGGCATTCCTTCAGGGTTCCTGTGACTGCTAGAAAGATTTTCCACAGTTTCCGTTTAAAACAGCAGTAACTTTTCACACGTTCTTTCATTTATAGTAGAAGTTTATTCCTGGGATTAAAGGTATTAACTCAATTTCACACTTCAAACAGGAGAGTTAAGAGCATTTGACTTGTACCAGCTTTTGTACAACCCAGAAAGCTTTGCTCATTGGAAGCAAGGCTTACATAGCCATGCACAGCAATCTCCTTAGCTTTAAATATCTCTAATTTCCCAGGAGGAATAAAATAGCAACGCTAGATGTCAAACACATTTTTAAAATAAAGCTTTATAATATACAATGCTTTTCAAAAAGAATATGGATTGTTCTTAAAAAAAAACCAGCAACCCAAACACTTACCAAATATGTAAAACACGTAAACCCAATTCATATAGTAGCAAATTAAACCAGATAGCGGCAGAGACACGACAGTTCCCAGCTGTGCACCTACCAGAAGAAAGCAAAACAAAGTGGGGAAAACTGTAATTAGATCTCCCATAAACCCCTTAAACTAAGCAGCATTTTGCAGCTATTTTATTTTTCTGTAATAAACCACATAGAAAAGAACTGTCACCACCACTAGAGGGATGTCATTTCACCTTAAAGAAACACAGGCGCAAAAAGCTGCTTTGGCAGTTCCAAGTAAACAGAGCCACAGAACACTAAAAGTACAAAATTACAAGCAAAAAAACAATAAAAGACATCTCTAATAAAGTTACCTGTCTAGCACATCCAAAACAATGCAAATTAGTCAACCAGCATTGCTGCAAAACAAGAGCTAATCACAGTATTAATTAAGGACCTGGAGAGAGGATAACGTTCTGACTTGATATAATCAGTTTGCTTTTTTCACAACCCTCACTAGCTCCACAGAAACAGGAATGCTAGAGACAAGAGCCAGAAGGCATCCATATAACCAGCAGGTTCACATGGTCCCCGAATTTGACAGGGTATAAGATCAGGCAAGGAAGAAGGGAAAAGCAGCCAGATTCCAGTTCAGATACAAATCAAAAGCAGGGGAGAACTATTCCCGAGTTGATAATTTAATATACATTTGGCAAATGATGGCAGGTGTCCCCCTCATCCCAAATCTAAACCAGAAACCTAACCCATATTTACATACTGAGGAACTGTACTGGTCATAAATAGTAGACCTTGTCTCTTAATGTTAGTTATGCGATCCCTTCTCCAAAACTAATCTGAACCCAGAAAACATTAGATTATGTTGATACACTGGCTGCCTAGATTCCATCTTCATGGAAACACTATTGTTTTTATTTGAGGCAGAAATATTCAACCACGAACAACAAAATGCCACATGTCATGCAAAATATAAATCAAAATAACAACTCCATGTAACCTCAATCACATGTTCTCGTAGAAAAATCAACATGATCGTGATTAAATAAACCACAGACCACATGACTGCCAACCATGAAAATGTGGGCAAAAGGAAACACTCGTAAGTTTACACTAGATGCCTTAACTGCTAACTCATAACTGCTAACTCATAACTGCTAACAATTGGCCCTTCAAGGCTGCAGCCTCTTCTCACTAGTACATTTCAGGAGATATAAAAGGGCAGTTTAAAAGTTCCCAGTTATGAAATGCAGCAGACATCAATCCCAACTCTGTGCTCTCTGCTTAACTTAGGTGATAGCTCTCACACAAAGACTTCTTTTAAAGCAGATTTAATTCACTAATAAAACGGAAAACAGATACAAAAACAAACAAAAAATGAGCAAACAAACAAACAAACAAAAAAAAAAGGGTGGGTGTGGGGTGGAGAAAAAGCTGTCTGCTGGGTTAGGTGGGTTGAAGTGGCTCCTGGAAGGATCTGATGAGTGCCTGAAAAAGCACAAAGAATAGAATGAGACACTTGGCTGGGAGGGAAGCAAGGAAACACTAGGAAGGATTAAGGCTTCATGCCTGATGGCACAAGTGAGCCATTAGAGTGGCTTAGCTGCTTGAGAAACTGTAGCCACAGTTTACATGGTATAGCCCTCTCTGCTTAATGAAGCCCAGGTTGAATAAGAAAACTGTAACAGAATTAATAACAACAAGAGCGAGTTAAACAAACCATTACTTCATTAAGTGAATCTAAAATTTGTCACTTCAGAGAAATAATACAATTTTTGACTAGTAAATGTAGAAAACTACATTTCTCACCTGCCCCACAAATACTGCATTGAGCAATGTGACTGACCAATAAACACCTAAACCAGATGAAGGCTGAGTGGAGATGGGCAAGAGCCAGGTGTCCACGAAGCTCAGGGAATAATGCAGGGTGTGGCTGGCCATAGTTGTTGCAAAGAAAGCTGACTATCTCCACACTAAGGGCACCAGAGGGTGGCCCTTGCTTTAGATAAAGAGCTGTATCACTTGAGTGGATCAGCTGGGGGTGTAAGTGTTTCTCCTCCAATTCATTAAAGGCGTGACTGTCTCCCTGAGTTAGCCAGACCAGTATAAGGGGAGCAAATGTAGAGCTCAGCCCAACATCAAGTATAAAAACTAAACAACTAACAACAGAATTTCTAAGAGAACAACAGACTTAGTTGCCCTCAACTCACATATTCCATCCTGACAACTGTGGATTCCCAGCATCATGACAATGAGTCTATTAGAGACCAGTAATGCAAACATGTATTGCAGTTCCTGTATTTTGCCAAGTATTACCCGACTTTTGTACTGTGCTTTCAGTATATTTTGTATCTCTCTGCTAAATTAAAAACACGGTGTAACATCAAGTATCTTCAAACAAGTAAATTTGATACCAAACATCACACCTTTCATGCATAGAATATTTAACAGAATCTAGTTAGGGAGTATTGGACTTTGACAATGAGATCTTGCAGCAATACCTGGGACCTTGGACATTTTCTTGAGTTTCTCAAAAAAAAAAAAACAAACCAAAAACAAACCAAACAAACAAATCAAACTTAAAAAAACCACCAACAAACCAAAAACAAACAAAGAAACAACCACACAGCTCTATCCTGTGATTCTGCCCCAGCTTTTAGGTTCCTAATACTAAATCTCATTTATTTACAGTATCTTCTATTAATCAGCTTCAGAATAACACTTTGATCTAATTTGATACAAAGTTAGACTTAAGTTCACACTTAATTGCAGATCAATACATTTTCTCAGGGTTATAAAAGCTGTGAACAAATTAAGATAATGAATGTAAAGCAAGATTTAATTCAATGTTACGCTTTTCAGATTAAATGCTGATTAAAAATTACAATATAAATCCCTTTAAGTCAACCCTCCCTGCAGTAAAAATGTATTAATCCCATTACCAGCGTGGGAATTTCTTACCTGCATAAGAAATACTAAGGAGCTTGCTGCGTTCCAGTGGAGGAGCCCAAGAAGACCACACTGAATGCATAGCTGGGAAGGTAACACCCTAGAAAACAACATTTTGTTCTGTTGAAATGCAACAATTTTAGAACTCCTTCCACCTTTCCACATTCCAAAGCATATTTCATTAAAAAGCAGAAGTGCAATCTGTTAGTTTCTTGTTTTGCAAGAAACCACATTCAAAAAGTGTGCAAGGCATGCGCGTAAGGAGGCAGAACTAATTTTTCTTGCTTTTGATTCTGTATATGCCGGAAAAGCTGCAAAAATACAAATACTGTTCTGAGTTCCTAGTTTCTGACAAATAAGAAGAGATAACTCTACTTTGTTCTCAAATGTCCTTACAAATAAAACCTTTTTCTTATTTGAAAAGCTTAGGCTAAAATACAGGGTGAAGTTGAATTGTTCAAAAAACCCTAAAACTAAGCTACTCAAACTGAAACAATCCATATACTACTCCAGCACACTGACACCAACAAAGTCTAGTCACTACAACTTACTAATAAATTATTCAGACACTTTTTCAAGTTACCTAGAGAAAAAGGATTACCTCTCCAAGTCCTTCCAAGGCTCTGACAGCTATGAGGTAGCCAACTCCCAAATTAGCAGCCAAGGGAGTAAGTAAGGTGAATACAGAGGTACCAAAGATGCCAAACCCCAGTAACAGCTTCCCCCCAATTTTGCTTGCCAGATATCCTCCTGGAATCTGAGTAATGATATAGCCATAGAAAAAAGAACCCAGGATCCATCCCTGAGTATCAGCATCCCAAGAATACTTTTCACCCTAAAAAGACAAAAAAAAAAAAAAGTCATCACCAGAATGCAGCAAGTTCAAAATAACAATGTCTTTGACCATATATAATATAACTTTGACTTCTCATTTAATCCTTTACACCTGAACTACAAATCTTTTATGGCCTCCTCCCTAGGGTCTCCTTCCTCCACACTTATCTACGCTGCAGTCATGAGTTGTGTTGAAAGCTAATTCAAGCAGTTCACAGTCTGCCCTGACATATCCAGCCCAAATATGAAAATCATAACAATGTGAAATAAGTGCTTGTGCAGTTATCCCTTTCTGAGTTCCAAGCAACTTGGGTTAGGTGACACAGCTACAGACTATGTAGTCTGCATGAGTGCGAGTCCTGCTTCGGTATCACAGTGTGGACATTCTGTCGTGCTCTAGAATATGGCTTTTCCTATAGAAAATCTATGGACAGAAAAGGAAACAAGGAGGTGCAGATGCTTAGATTTAATATAAGGAAAGAGAGCACTCAAGGACAGGACTCACAAGGGTAGGTGGAAGAACACAATAAGCACAACAGAGGCAAGATGAGTTCAGCAGACAAAGTAATAAAAGCCAAGATGATCGAAGTAAGGAGCTTGAAGCTATAAAGGAAGTCAGCAAGAAACATGCACTGCTGCCCAATAAAGTGCTTTTGAAGTTTGGGATGCCTTCCAAAAGCCCAATTTATAAGCATCTAAATGAGCAGCACACACTTCACAGAAGTGATGAGGCAGAATCTTCCCATAAAATTCACAGTTAAAATTTGCTCACAATAAATAATAAATGACCTCTAAACAAGCAAACAAAATGAAGGCAGGAAGACAGCAAGAGTGCTTAGTAATACACTTCAATTATAAGATGAGATCTATGCAAGTCCAAATTCACAAAGTAGGTGTTTGGGTTTTTTAAAAACATTTTTCCAGATCCAACAGTTCTGTTCAATTAAGAAATGTAATTTTAAGGATTACTGGAAGAGAAGTCAGAGAAAAAAAATATGAAGAACCATGATTTGAGAAAGAGATCAAAGAAGGGAGAAGAAAAATATTACATGTTAATTTGTAATGAAATTTCATGCCATTGAGACTGTACGAAGAACAGACAAGTACAGACAGTGATGTGAGCTCTGACGCACACGGAACAGGAACAGTTTATCACTGGCATATAAAACACTGAGTCATAGTAGATCTCCAAGGTCAGATTAGCCAATTTGTAAGAAATAGCACAGAAAGGATGTACATTAAAGAAAAAAAAAAAAGACCCTGAGCACAAAACTTCTAAATTACCTACTCATTTAAGGTTATTATCTTTTAGAATAGCTTTAAAAGAACCACTGAAAAGACCATCTGGTAAATAGCAGCTTGTTCTCTTGCCACCTAAGCAAGAATCATCAAATCACAGACCTCTATTACAAACACTTCCACATGCCACGTTACAGGATAATATGTTTGAGACCTCACCGTTGTGTTGCGAGGAACATTTACAGTGGAGGAATGCTCTGGACACACATTGGAAGTCGTGTTCTTTGCTAAGCTCATGTTAGGTTCTACCATATCCACCAGAGCAACGCTGAGGTTCACACGTAACGCGTACAGGACGAAGAACCCCAAACAGGCCAGTAGTGCTAGATTATAGCGAGCTGAGCAGCATGCAGGGACTGAAACGAGAGTAAATGAAAAAAATTTTCCTTTAAACAAAACCTCATGAAATAAGAACAATTTATAGGTGTTTTTTTACTAATCTCAGAAATTTATGGGTAAGAAAAAGGCAGGCAAGAAAACAAGCTAATGGTTCTAGTCTTAAGGGATACATTCAATAGGGGAAGAGACTGGGGGGGGGGGGGGGGGGGTGGAGGGGGGAGGGGGGGGGGGGGGGGGGGGGGGGGGAAGCAGCCCACTTTTCCACTGATGTGCAAACCAAATGTAATTCTGGTTCAGACAACGGGTATCTACTTGCATAAGTGTAGGGGTAGCAGTGGAAGTGTGGTCTGCAGAAATGGATTTAGAAACATGGTTTCAAAAGTCCTCTTCAAAACACGGTAATATTCAAAGTTGAACTTCACACTGCAAAAACTCCCAAGATTAGCAGGAAGCCTCTCATATACACAAAAATGGTTCAGGAAACTCTTAAAGTAGCGTTAAAGAACAGTCATTGAGATTCCAGGCTGCTTTCTAGGAGAAGTTTTCCTTCTCTAAGTTTGTTTATAAAGGAATATGTATTTGCTGACAGCTGCTAAACAAAGAAAACTAGCAGAAAGGGAATAGCAAACACTGCAGTGGCACTGTTTCCCAGTTACCCAGTATTCCCCTCTTCCGCAATCACCATACAACAATGAAGCTGATAAAGGAAAGGGAGTCTTAGATTCAGCGTAAGACCTGTGTTGTGACATTAAGTTGACTCTGTCAGCTGTTTCAACTTGGATATCAGACTTTGCACTGTAACACAGTTAGTGATTCCCTTCTCCAGTAGTACACAGCAGCTTTTGTCAGAAATTGTTCATCAGTACCAGGAGATTCAGATCTGAATTGAACTGTAACTGGGTCAGCACATCACTAGTGGCAATAAATTTTGCGTCTCTACAAAATACAGTTTACAGCTCTGCAGATACTCTTTATGAACAGGGAATGCTTGAACCTACCAAGCAAAAATGTTGGGAAACTACTTAAGATTCTGCTGAATTTACAAATAGTTAGGAGGTGGAGTTTCTACCCTTGTGAGGAAACCGTGGTGCTAACAGAAAATGTTACAACCTGGATGTCTGAAACCTAGGGAGGGTTGGGGATCAGCAGATATTACATCAGTCTACAATGATCTCGTCTTTCTCAAATATTCAGAATGAATTCAAATGATGAATAAAAGTCTATCTATAAACAACGGGATTGACTGGAGTTTCATCTTGTTACTGCGGTATATCTCCTGACTAGACTGATCTGCAGTAAGAAGCAAAATAGCATGCCCTGTGGACAAGCTAGCTAAAGACTCTCCCCTTCCTAGCACTTTCCTTGAAACAAGGAATGAGCCTATGTGATTTTGTCCTTTTCAGTGTGATCACAAAAAGCCTTTCCACAAGGCTGCATTTTTCGAAGTAGTAGAACTTTCCCATTTTTGAAGTCTGATCCACTTTTTGTGATGTTCATCATGGCTGCACAAGGTGTTAAAATGACACAGAGAGGCTGTACTTGTTGTGTTCATTTAGCAAATGAGAAGCGTGGCTACTGTATAAATATACAAAACAGCTTCCAGATCTGCGGTAGTTGCAAGTCTTGCCTCAGCAGCATTTGAAAAGGACATATCTGATTTTTAAATGACATGAAGAGGAGCAGCCAAGATTTTATTGCTTACTTTAAAAACAATAGGCACCGAGAGCAGGAAGCGCTTACTGCACAAAAACTAGTCGAGCAACTTCATTGTCCTTTACTGTTGTCTAAAAAGCAATTTGCCTTAAGTAGAAAAATGTATAGTCATATAATTTCTAACAGTGAATATAATTACAGGTAAAGCTATTTAACATTTCCACTGCCTGTATTTGCCGAGGTTAAACAATAATAACAGAAGGCTGAATATCACACTAATGATGTAACCGTCCCTTGGAAATGTAGATTAACTGGAACACCCAGTAGTCTTTCCTCTGTAAGCCTGTTACTGGTATACACCTTGTCTGGAGAGCAAGTTCCACAAAACGTGTGCAAGAACTTAAGATCACTAATGTCAGATAATTTTTTTTTAAACTGTAAATAGTTCACAATGAAAATCTAATAAATATGTAGATCTGCAAGCCTAAACCAAATGGCTGCTAATGTATTGCTTCCATCTCTTTCCACTAAGTGCATCTGCAATGCTTGAGAATATTAGATCATGTTAAAAGAACAGAAGATTCGAGACGATTCCAGGAGTGTCTCAGTCACACACCTCTTAAGAAGATTGCTATAATCAAAGAGACACTGACATTCATCCCCCTAAAGTTTAAGGCAGCCAACCATGATGTTCAAGGTCTTACCTTGACTGGTAGTCTTGCGTCCTTCATCTATAACTAGCTCTGATTTCAAGGCCATGTTTTGTAATACTGTAGTTATAATTGAACACGATTCTTAAACTGCAGTTAAAAAAATAGGTCTGTGCTGCAAGTTGCACGGCAGTTAAAGGAAGCTGCTCTTCTGCTGTATTTATCTTTGTGGGTGAGGTGAACAACCTCAACTGCAGCATGATGCATTGTGTAAACTTAAGAACATATTGCTTCAATAACAGACTTGAAGTCAGGTTTCTCTCTTTCTGGCTCTTTTAAGTCCTTTTGCTAGCAGCCTCTCTTACTGCAGCTATACGTTTCCCATTATTTTTGCATAGGAAACTTAAAATCTTACAAACTCTTTACAGTTTGTACATTCTGGGAAACAAAATAGCACAGAGAAGCCCCTGAACTTAGCTCTGTTGCTAAGCCCTGACTCCGTAAGGATCCTCCTCTCCTATAATTATCTTCGTGCCTTCTTCCCCCTTCCTTCCTCTCCATATATTCATAAGAAGTAAACAGTCATACTCAAATTCTATCTTGAAATGGAATTCTGCCACAAGCACGGCGGACCCCAGCAGTCATTAACACAACAGCCAGGACGGCATTTGAGCTGGAATTACCCGCTTGTCTTCACTGACGAGTCACCAACCCAAGGGCAGGTACTGACCGGTGAGTTGAGCCCCAGGGCCTCACGCCCGTTCCCCCGCTGATTCCCCCCCGTGGGCAAAGCCCCGAGCGCTGTCAGGACGCAGGGCCGTGCTCACTTAACCCTGATACCGTCTCATCCTCCAGATCGAACGCGGGAGGCGAAGGAGCCGAAGCTCCGGGGGTGGCTGCCGCAGGCCCCAGGGGGACCGTTACACTGACTGGGGGGCCGCTCCCGCCGGCGAGCAACGACCGCGGCAGGCGCGGGAGCGGCCCCCGGCCCCCACAGGGACGCCCTGGGCCCGGGCCCCGCCGCTCCAGCGCCCCGCCGCTCCATGGCAACGGACGCCGCGACACTCGGGGTGCGGCGGCGGCGCCGCAGCCCAGACCGGCCCGGCCCCTCCCCGTCAGCTCCAGCGGGCTCCGCGGCCCCAGGCCGGCAGGTCCGCAGCCAGGCTAGAGCCCGGCTGGGCATGGTCCGCCGGGACAGCCGCTCGCCGGTGCCGTCTCCCGCTCCTCTCACCCGTGCCGGGCTGGGACTCCTTCAGCAGTGGGGTGCGGTCCTCGCCCTCCTCGGTCTCCATCCCGCTGCCACTCGGACCGCGCAGCGTGCCCAGGGCCAAAGCGCCGTCCGCCACCGCTGAGAGGACGGGAGCGCGGCTCGGTTGGCCGCGCCGCAGCCCACCCGCCCCGCTGGCACCGGCAGCTGCGGCCCCCGGCAGTCATGTGACACGAACTGCCGGGCGGAAACGGCCTCAGCAGCAGCGCGGCACCGCTGCAGCCCTGCTCTCGGCGGCCATCTTTAGTGAGGGCAAGGACCGCGACGACCCGCCCACCTGCCGCTCTGTTTCTGTCCCTTCTGGGGGCGGGGCGGGCTGACTGGGAGGGACTGGAGGCCACGGCGACAGGCGGGTGGTGGGTGGGTGTCACGTGGGGTGTCTCCTGCCTCGACTGTTTGGGGGAAAAAGTTGCTCAAATCTCATCAGGCAATTCACGCCTTCCCTTCTTCCCTCGCAGCCGCGGGGAGGTGGCGGCAGTGGCCGAGCCGTGCCCTGATGCGACCGCTTCGGCGGATTGCGAGGCGGCCGGGAGCGCCGGGGCAGGGGAACGGGGCGGACCGAGGGCTCCCTAGCACGGCGGCAGCCGTGGTGCAGTGGCCACGCCGAACTGTGGCAGCCGCCTCCGGACTGGGGAAGACCCGCAGCGCAGGGGTCGGAGTTCTCTGCGGCCACTAAAGGCCCAGTGGCTAGGGCGGCATCGTGGCAAGAAAGCGCGGTATCTGCAGCGCAGGACCTGCTCGTTCTGTGTCTGCAGCACACGGTTCCTGGAGCAAAGCCTTAAAATGCACGAGTATAAACAAATAAGCATCACAGTGTATGTAACAGAGCTTTTCCTCTCAGAATCGGTGGTTTTCAACCTCGGTCAAAGCTAACAACGGGATAGAGGGCTTTGAGCTTTACGGGCTTTCACGTAGGAGCCTACCTCTGCTTGCCCAGCTCCTTGCCAGGGCTGCATGCTGAGTCATTTTGATGACGCTGCCAGTCACCTTCTGGCATTGGCTTTGCTAGATGCCCGTGTCAGCGTACCAACGTGTAAATAACTGCCTGGAAAATTTTGTGTACTGGAAAATGAAAAAATGTAGCCGATTCCTGGCAACATATTCATCTGTATCGCTTCTCAAAAGGTGGATACACTGTTTGCAAGTATCAATAGGATGATGGCAGCTGTGTGCCCCTCATACGGTATTATATCTATGTGAACATGTGAAGCAAACCATGACTTCGGTTCTGGTTCTGAAGTACAGCCTAAGAGTGTCTTCTGTGAGTCAGACTTACCTGGAAGTCACTCTTACAGCCAAAATTACAGAAGGAAAAACCAATCACTTTATTCTGACAAAATGCACATCAAATGTATTTCGCAATTTTTTATGAGAAGCTGAGATTTGGTTTGTAGTACTTGAAGAATTTAGCTCTGCATTTCACACACGGTGTAGTCTTGGTCTTTCTGTACATACCACCAGAGAGAGACCCCAGTGCACCATCTCCCAGCTCACAAGGAAGGAAGTCTGGGGGAATGGGGGCCAGGACTGGTGTACTGCATAGGGTCATGAGTATGATCACTTCCATCTGAAGTGATTGCTTCCATATGCTGAACCCCAAGCTCTCCCTAGAATTTTCCCCATCATAACACAGGGAGGATGAAGAACTTCACAGACTGGAGCAATAGACAAAATTTGTCCTAGGCTTTCCCATATTTTACCTCTTCTATTTCTTCTCACCAAGGCAAGCTGTATCTTAAATTTGCCAGCATTCTCAGTATGGGATAATGCCAACAAACCTTGCAACAGCAAGTGTGTCAGTTGATTCACAGACTCCCTCTTGGTGCAGAAACAAAGACATTTATTGATACTTCACACATGCCTTACATACCCCAGTGCCCCTAGTCCCAGTAGCTTTCCATCAAGTTACTTCCCAACACATGTGAATCAACAAAACACAAGGTACAAATATTTACTTTGTCTAACAACCCAGCTTCCCTTTATCATAGCTTAGCAGTGCATCCCAGCTTCCCTTTATCATAGCTTAAGCCTTGCGGTTAATGTTCCCAGGGCTTGCGCCCAACAGGTGCAATAATATTTTCTGTACTGGACCTGATGGTCCAGGCCTCCACAAGCAAGGAACGTGGATTTCTCTGCCCTGCTGCCGCCTCTTCAGATCTTGCAGACTCACTGGTCTCACCCTCATTGGTGAGTGAATCTTGCAAGGCCACAGCCCCAGAATCAAAAGGTGACACCCACGAAAACTGATTTAGGAGTGTGTGAGGAGCAGCCTGAACTTCCGTATAGCTGGATGGAAACAGGCACAGTTTGCCTCTGGCCAGCCTGCGAAGCAATACTGGTTGTTGCTGGTGCTCTGCTCTGCCAGGCTCTGTCACATTTGTGATGCACTCCTGATGTGAAGTATTTGAAGTATTTTCTGACTTCATTTATTTTTATTTCTAAAAAGGACTGCTGTCTGTATTCAGCCACTTTTGTCCTGGTTACTTTCAGTGCTGGATGCAGCTGTGCTCTATGCTAGGCTGGGGAGGTGGTGGACAAGCATTGCTCAGCACCCTGCTTGCTTTGTCATTTGGCTCCACGGAACGAGAGAGAGGAGAACAGCAAAGGTTTGCACTTCTTTTCCTAAATTCCGCCCTGACATTTCACATCATCGAGCTCAAAAGACACGCTGCAGCATGTCTCGTGTAGAGCAGCAGATGGCTCTCTTTCCTCTCAAGTTCTGCTGGGAAAAGAAACCTTGGGTGGTGCCTGGCTCTTGAGAGAAACCCCAGCTTTTTCCCTCCAGTGTCATGGCTCCTTAGGGCAAGCTCTCCTACTCTTCAGCCGTGGAGACAGGATACGATTGTGATGACGTAGAAACACATTTTGAACTGTTTAGCACTACCTATACTAAATAGCAACCCTCAAACCTAAACGGTGAGGGTTGCTCAGAAGATGAAAAAGGTGATCTGGGATATATTGTCAGTGATGTTAATCTAAGTCATAGCATTTTCTCATGTTGCAAGATAGTCTCGCTTCTGTCAGACTATGAAATCTTATAGGATATAATAAAAAAGTCTGTTTCTGGGTTCCTACGTCTTTTTTTTTTTTCAGTCTTTTAACAATTAATATTACAAGATACCCTTATTTATTTATGCTTTTTTAAAGAATCTGATTTTCAAAGTCTTGTTTTTCAAAATATACATAAGAAAGACGTAGAGAAATAAATCTCATACTCGCAGTGTAAGAATCACCTGGTTATTTTTAAATAATTGGAAATAACATAAGTGAAGCTTGAAACATCTATTTGAAATTTGTCTAAGTCTCCTTACATGCAGTACAGTATACAGCATTTTTATGTTGTAAATGCCTAACAAGTATGTTTATGTTTTATACTGATACATTACAAAGTGGAAGAATATAAAATTAAGGTGTCAGGTCATTTGGGCAAGAAAAGAAACACACATGCATCCAAAGAAAAAAATTCTCAGGTTTCTCACAAGAAATCAAGCTACAATCAATCAAAAAGGGGAAAAAAAAATAAAAATAGGATGCCTTGAGCTGTACAGTCCTTCTACTGTAAAGCTGAATACAAAATCATTACTAAATCATGCATAAGATGATGCTGACCAAATCAGAAACTGTTTGTGTGACTCTGGCAGTACAATGTGTTTTCATCTGTCTGGAAATACTCTGTCTGCTGCAAATGCCTCAGGGATCCCTGTCGCCACAGATATTCTCGCCCAGGGGTTTGTGTTGGGAGGGGAGATATTCATCATGCCCACTTTTCTTACCGCAGAGGCACTTCATGCGGTTCAGTTTTTGGCATTGGCCATGACAGCAGAAAACTTGGGACTTTCCTCAGCAGCATTACGTTCACATGGAAGAAAAGAAGCACGTACTGCATCTTCTACAAAGTACTCCTCTGGATTATATGGCAACACTCAACTAGATTCAGAGGCGTGACTTAGGCTTTGTATTGCTTAAATTTTAGTGTTGCGGTAGCAAGTGGAAGTATAGACTGAAAGTACAGGCAACTTTGATGTCTAGACTCCCTCACTTAAAGGTATTCTACCTAAAGGAAACAGGAGTAGCAGTGGTGTTGGACATCTCCTGTAAAAATGCTGGCCTCTGTTCAGGACACTCATCTGTACACACAAACATGGACTTATAGTTCTCCTTTGTCAATGGCATTTAGTTTTACCTCTGCAGTGAATGATGAACCTCAGGCAAGACAATGCACTAGGGCTTTGTGGAATCTTCTTTCTTTTTAACTATAGTTGTTTCCTCATATACAGAAGACATGAATGTGGTTAGGGAAAACAGCAGACTCACCACCAGCGCTGCCCCTCAGCCCTGGGGGCAAGTTCTGTATTTGCTGGGTTAATGGTTTTAAATGCATCACTGTGGATATATGGACTACTAAGGGATGCTGGAGAGCTTGCTAAGAAGTGCAATTCTTTTGTCAGTGGGCTTATAAAACCATACAAATAGCTATAGTGCTCATGCCAATGGTCCATTTCCCTCAGTATCCTGTCTCGCAGAGCAGTCAATAGCAAATGCTGAGAGAAGGACTTGTACAGACCAAACATAGGGTGATACGTCCTCTGAATAGTCTCTGCTTGTCTGAATACACTCACTGGTGACTCAGGCCCTTCCTGTGCTGGATGTGGTACCTCTGTATTCAGTAGTCCTGGACAGATTTATCTGTCAAGAGTTTATGCCATCTGGTTCTGAACCCATGTAAAATTTGGTATCCACGTTCTCTGTGGCAAGAAGTTCCACAGCTGAATTATATACTACAGTCAGGGGTATGCCTTTACTGTCTTAGACTAAGCATGCTCTGAGAAAAAATGCTTATTTTCCAAATCCCTGGTGAAGACTTAACTCTCCTTCTGTCCATGCCTAGCCATAGAAACGTTGGCTTTTATGGCCTTTTATCAGTGGTCAATCAGGTGCTGAAATATTAGGGATTTACAAATTTTGGAGTGTATTTTATGAATTCCAGTGGTGTACATATATGTTGGACTTAAGCTTTCAGCTGTGTGTCTCAGTCCCTGGTGCTGGGCTAGAACGATTCTTTCAAGAGTTTCCACCTTGTAATGTGGGGCTTTATAATGCCGTGGTGTTGAGGCTGTTCAGACCTGTGGCAAAACAAATGAATATGAGTTACCCTGTTATGAAAGATGGAATGATGAGGATAAAAGATGCTGGTATCTCCCAGAATTATCTCTCGCTCTCATTATAGTTTTGTCCTGTTGCTGCTGGGAAAGCCTGCTGGGAACTTGATTGGTAGCTGGATTTCCCAAAGCTTGCCTAAGAACATGCTGCAGCTGTCACTTAAGTGTTTCTGGGTTTCTTTGAATGTAGTGAAAGTTAATGATAAAACTTTAAAAAAATATTTCCTCTGGTGAAGAACCTTAATCTTAGAAGTGCTAATACGCTCAGACTTGCATTGTGCATTATAGCCGAGAGATCCTGAAAAATATCTTCATGTTGTCAATAATAACTAGGTAAATATTTTTTGAAGAGATGTCAGAAAGTTGGATGGAATCCATCATTCAGGACAGGATGATGTGCTTTTTTTATGCTTAAGGAACTCAATATGCCAGTTAAGGTAAGAACATGTGAATTTAGATACTTAATAACTGGTATAACAGTGAATCTAGGAGACTTGAAAATGTGTGTGATAGTGTGAGAAACCTTAGACTGGCTGGGGAAATAAAGACTGACTTTACTAGTTTTTACCATCAAGTGTCTAAGGAAGACATAAGCCTGAAGATTCTCAGATGTCTGGTATCGAGATGTGCCTAGCAAAAAGAAACAAAGGTCCTTGCAACAATAAAGACACTTGTCCTTTGGTGTCAATTTGAAAAATGTTGAATTTTGAAAGAATAAATGTAGTATCTTTTTACCAAAGCTATTTGTTACAATGTTGCCCAGAATTATACCTCTAATTTGTCACTCTGTATTCCAAAATTAAGCCTAAATTTATGGTAATTATAATGCTTTCATAACAGAACCAGCCTACTTTTTTCTTTGGCAAATATTGGCAGCTATCCCCATCTAATACATCTAGAGGATGTATGTAAAAACTTTACATAAAAATGCAATAGGACTCTTAAGGAAGAAGCCACTGCCCGAGCATTCTTACATGATTCAAGGAGCCACACACCCCCTGAACAATTTTAACTGCTAGGACCAAAGTACCTTCGCAGCAGGCAGCTCCAATGAGCTATTGGATGTGCCTTCCAACTCCCCACACACATGTACTCACTATTGGGTGCTGCTTCTTCCCTAAGGCTCAGTCCTAGTTTTTCCAAAGCAGAGTCTACAACACAATATATGTCAGGCAATTTTATTGAGTGGTACAGCAGTATAGAACAGCTTGGAGCTGGGTGCCTCCAGAGATGGACCCTAAACAAAGAAACTCCTTGACAATTATACCCTTACAAGTTCCCCTCCCCTCATGTGACAGTTTGGTCCAGTAGTAAAAATAGGGATTGGGGTCTTCTTGTTCATCATTGGATCCTTTTTCTGTCTCCAGGCTGGCCATTTCTTTTCTTATTTCAAGGATGTAGCTTCTGCTGACAGATGTAGTTACTTCATTTTTCACACAATGCACCAGTCTCAGGGCCTCCTATCATGTAACTAAGTATAACTTCAGTATAAATTCACTGCTTGTGGCCTAAGGCTTTAGCAAGTCTTTCTATTAATTCTATACAATGAATTCCATTTGAGCTACTACAATAGGATTATTAGAAAAGAAACAAGAAATAAAGAGGGAAAGGAAGAGAAAGGAAAGGAAGGAAGGAAGGAAGGAAGGAAGGAAGGAAGGAAGGAAGGAAGGAAGGAAGGAAGGAAGGAAGGAAGGAA
>WTSP01006864.1:0-20212 GCA_025331215.1 Actenoides lindsayi | reverse complement strand
CCAGTGAGAGTGCTGCACCCTTAAATAGTGCAGGTGACTTCGGCACCCAATCAGTGCTCAGAAGCAAAGACAAAGGCTCAGGTTGGCCCAAATAAAGCTGAGTATTCTTTTGCTCAGTGTAACAAGATCTAAGTATCTCAAATAATTCTCAAACACAAGGTCTGAGTAAAGCACTGGTGAGGTCACATCTGAAGTGCTGGGTCCAGTTCTGGGCTCCCCAACACAAAGATACGAACAGAGAGAGTCCAATGAAGTGTCACAAAGACAATTAAGCAACTAGAGCATCTGTCTCCTTTGAGGAAAGTTTGAGAGAGCCGAGACTGTTCAGGCTGAAGAAGGCTCAAGGAGAATCTCATCAATGTATACAGATGTCTGAAGGGTAAAAGATAACAGAGCCATCAGTGGTGTCCCATTACAGGAGGCAGTGGGCACACACTGAAACCCTGAAAATGCCTCTTTAACATCAGGTAATACTTTTTCACTGTGAAGGTGACCAGGCACTGGCACAGGTGGTCCAGTGAGGTGGCAGAATCTCAGTCCTTGGAGACATTCAAAAGCTATCTGGACATGGTCCTGGGCATCCAGTTCTATACAGCCTTGCTTGAGCAGGAAGGTGTAAGACCAGATGACTTCCAGAGGTCCGTTCCAACCTCAGCCTTTCCGTAATTGTGACAGAACTGATATAGGAGGTAGAAGGGGGACAACGAGCTAGAATACTTGAATATTAAATTAAAGCAGAAGAGAGAATCTTCAAAATCTCAGCACAAGGTCTAGAGGATATAACCAAAACCCAGAGAGCTGCCTGTTAAGTGTTCCAGCTAGATGGTGCACACAAAAAAACCTGCAGACACATTATTAGCCCCTGCAAATCTAAATTATGAAATACTGCTTTAACTCCTGTAAACTTCTGCTTTGGCCCTGAATTTAAGAATTTTTGTCCATTTTCTTCAACTGCAGCTCAAAGCCATGCCATTAGCACAGAAAATATCCTACTGAGATAGGACAATATAGTCATTAATCAAGTCCATAATTTAGTGTACAGGAACCCCTCTAACATGCTGATCTTTCAAATTTCAGTAAATTCAAGTTAACATTTTAAACAGTATATTTAGTGCAGTGGAGGTTTTTTTTAAGTTATCAATTCATTTTATAAGCCTTGTTTGTAGAGCTTTGGGGTGAGTAGAAGAAAGGAAGTTTTCAATAAAGGTGAATGCATAATTCATCAAGGCTAGCACTGAGTATGAGTATTTTACAGACTTGCTCTGTGCTTCTATCATATTAAACTCACCTGTGGTACCACTGCAGTTCAGAAAATACTCTCCTGCTTTAATCTTCCATGGAATTAAGCTTCCTACCTATAGTATATCATTTTCATGACAACCACAACATCAGCAGCTTCTGAACACACTTGCAACCACAAGAAGAGCTCCAGTCACTATAGATAACAGTAAGGTACAGCTTAACTATTGAAGCCCAACTGGCAACTATTTATTTATTTTATGAACCAAGGGACACTGCTGTTAGTAACGTAGTTGCTGTGCAGCAACTCCCCAGAACATATTAGTTTGATTCTTCATCAGCAGCCCTTTTCAAACTGGACTAACCTTCCAGTTTTTACTTTAAATATATTAAAGCAATTCTGCTACACACTAGTTAGTTAAAAAAATGTTGAAATTATATATGAGAATGAACAGGCTATTCTTACAAGATAGACAGCTAAGGTAAGTCTTACCAGAGCAAGGCTGGAATCAGCCCTTGTGAATGCTGGGTGAGATTAGAGAGCCAAGGAAGCAGCAGAACAGAGAATTTTTTTCTGTATCAGTTTGTTTCACATTGAACCATCTTGGCAGACACTGTTCCAACCCAGTAGATGAGCAACAGTAAGAGAAGTCTTCCCTTCTCCTGCTCTCCAAATCTTCAGTCCACCACCCTGGTGGAAAAAAGTGTCTGCAAGAGTCAGTAAGGACAAGTACACAGTTCAAGACACACAAACAGCTGCTGCACAACTGGACTTTGCATATAAAGCCAGTGTTGAATACATGGCAGGATTATACAGTAGAATATCAAAAGCTTTACCTACTCAGTGTCCTGTATTGTATTCCTAGACTAAGACTCTCAGTTGGAGTGCCAATACAAAACTACACAGAACTGCTTACCTGTAGAAGGCAGTGTCCTCAGATCTCCTAGAAGTGAGATAAGCTCCTTAACAAGCCTGCTGCTCTAGAGCTTCTATCTTGTATGATAAATTGGATAGGAAAGCAGTTTTAAAACTAAAGCTCTCAAGAGATTTAAGAAAGCTTAGATACAAGCAGGACAGCCTCTTAAGAGATCAGGAACATTGGTGGCTGGTCAGTCACCAGCAAGCTGAAATCACTAACAATCACACTCAATTCAAAGACACCTTGTTGAAAGGGAGCAGGAGATCTTTTTAATTTATCCAAAGTCAACACATTTTGCTGTTTAACAGATCTTTAATATCAGTAAGGTGTGAAGTGACATCTCAATACATAATAGCACAGTTTTGGAAATTGTCCCATTTCAGACCAAGAAGGAAACATGAGGAAGAACATGCAATAAAACAATGATCAGTTCTACATACATCATGAGGTTTGGTCAAAAAAACAAAAAAAAATCCCAACCATTGAAACAATCCAATTACTGAAAACATAGCTTCTCTGAGTAAGGTTAAGATACTGCATTTGTAGTGTTTTCCATTGTCCACTTCAGCGAACCAGTGGAGCCTGCTTGAGTGAGATGAGGACTGAGCGCATGCGGGACACATCTTTTGCCTGCTTACTAGACTTGGGATTAAAATCACAGAGCTGAGCCACACGTTCCCACTCAGTGCCTGGAAAAATGTCTTCTGCATCATTCACAAAGGCTTCTTCAGCTGCCCTAAAAGCAATGCAATGCACCTTGTGTTAATGCCCAACATATAAGGCACTTCTTCCCTCTTACAGGATGTAGGTTTTTTCAGCATGTTTCATTAGAATTGTAACCTGACAGCTGTTAGTGGATATTATGGCTACTTAAGCTCCCACTGCCCCAACACTGGACGTGAAGTTAGGTTGCAACAGTATGCTATGCACAAGCAGTGCAGAGGATTGCTGTGTAAAATGTTGGAATACAGGTGTTTGGTTTTAAGAAGGTTTAAGAATTTTTGCCTATGGATTAACCACATAAACTGCCAGAAAACAAGATACTCCTATGTAGGCATTTTATTTATGAGAAATGTCAATGTCTTAACCAGTTAAGCTTCTACCATTTGATGGCTTACACTGGACACTTGCCAACTGGAAATTTACAACTCCCTGCAACCATGTGTTGTAGGTAGATGCCATTTGATGATTTAAATCAGCCAGAAGGCCTACAGACCGTCATAAAACTATCTGCTGCTGATTCCCAATGCTGCAGTGAAGAAGCATGACTCAAAAGGAATTTAAGTCGTGAATCCCATGGTTGTGGGTGCTATAGACTAAAGCGTATCTTGGGATAGGGGATTACTCATTTGAGGTCAGCTCACAGGATAAATGCATTTCACCTGCTCTCACCCTGAGACAACTCTAAGGAAGATTTGTACATCATGTACAGGTTAGTGCCAGTGTTTTTCCAGCTGTATGCTTTTGGTATTGCTATCCTGCCAATACCATTGCTTCAATGCAGGGATAACACTCCAGCATTTAGTTTACATGAACTGGGGGCCTAGTGCCTGCATGCAAGAGCAGTAAGAGATCAAATTCATCTACTCCAACAAGCAATACAGAAAAGACAGTAAAGATGACTCTCCCATGAGGGTTTAGCACTACTCACATGGATGATAAGGTTACAGACACCACTGAAGACAAGGGTCACTACAACACTGCTACTTATGTGACATGACACTTAAGGGGCAGCGAAGGTTTTTTTACTTAACTGTTCTAGGCTGTAGCAAGGATGATTTATGTTTGTGCTTAAAGGTGAAGAGAAGAAACAAGGAGAGAAAATTCAAGTCAGATACAGAAAATGAGAATGAGTTTAATGCAGATGATCAGCTGGCTTAACATGCACTAGTAGTTTAGCCTACATCCAGGAAACAGACCACTAATTTTATTCTGCAGCGTTTATGCAACATTTGAATTAGATTTATGAAAATAAGGGGTTTATTGGAAAAATCTATCAAAATCAATTTCATGATACTTCAGAAAAGTTAAAACACCACCTGTAAATCCATCATTTCACAAGTCTTGATTTATATCCACCTACAGTTAGGTAACGAATTCCACACTGGACCTTCAATACTAATGCACTCAAAGCCACACCATGGCTCAACAATACACCTTCTAAAAGTGTCACCTTAGAATTTGTGATATGGTCATCTTTCAAATTCAAGTCTACAAATTAAGAGAAGAAATTAACATACATGAACAAGCCAAAGAACATTGCAATGCTTTCACCCCATAGAAATGAGTATACTCCATGGGGGCTTGAAGCTCTTAGCTGTATTTTCATTGATCCATTAGGCTGGCAATATGTGTACACAGAGCTGCCCATAAATGTTCTCCCAGCAGCTAATGCTGATTTTCCAATAGTATCTTCTTGTACTTTTCATCTATTCTCTAACAGCATCGTATTTCCTTATACACATACCTCTTCTACCTTAATTTATATCAGGTGAGTCCTTTTTACACTCCTCAACTTGCAGAGATTTATGTACAAGCATTGCTTGAATATTTTTCTAATTATGTAGGCAAATGTGCACAGGTCAGGAGCTCAATGGCTATTACACAGAATGCATAGTTAAATATTTAGTGTTTCTCTGTGGAAATGACTAGAACTAAATACAGCAGCCATGTGAAACTGCAGGCACTAACCCACATACCCAGCCAAGCATCTTGATAAGCAGTGTTCACTGACCTAGAAACAACTGCAAAACTCATAATCTAAAGACTAATGAAGTCATTACCAAAATTCCAGTAGTATATATTCTACACAACTTAATCTGAAAGTGCTGGATGTTGTGCAGTATATGGGATCCATACAGGAAAACTGCACTTAACACTACAAATCAGTGCCAGTCCAAAAAGTAACAGCTGTTTATTTATATTAGCTTATACTACCCTGAATTACTCAGACAGCACCTTCGGACATCTAGCACTACTTCTAGTCCTCCTCATTACCTAGTCAACTAGCAAACAGAATTAGTAGTTAAGCAACATACACATAACCAATCACGTCAGCGAAGGGTTGTTTGTAGAAAGCTTCATCTGCCACCCTAGGTAGCAAGTAGTCCAACAGGCAGGCAAGGAGGCAGGAAAAAAAAGATTAGGATGAGAAGTACAGAATAGAGATGAAGGCAGTTTTAACAAGCACATTAACTTTGTATCACCTTTACTTACTGTAACAGAAAAACAGCTACCACATGGAATGTGGTATTAAGCCATTGGGTCAGAGGGATAACACAAAAGTTCTGCTATACCCTAGAAGCTGGGACCAACTAGTTTAGGACTAGAGTCCTAGCATTAGGCTACTTCCAATGGACTGAAACTACTGTTAGGAGAGACACTTCACCAGGCTGATGAGAATGCCAAACACTCCTTCTGTGCAACATTTTTTAAATGTATACTACTTGAGAATGCACACCGTTCACTCAAACACTGGACACAAACCTATGGGGGTATCATGAGCTCTGGTCACCAACTGGAGGCATGTCAATCCTGTTTCCCTTTCTTGGCCCAATGAAATGACTGTACCTCAGTGAACAGAAGTGTCAAATCCCTAATTCTATAGGAAGTGTGGGCCTCCTTTCTTCCTTTGGAAAGAAGCAGACTCTACACAGGACTCAATGAAGACAAACATGATGGCTATTTTGGTAAGAAAAATAGTGTTTCATGTCATTACCTGGACAGAAGGACACTGGCAACCCTAGGTCAGAAGTAGAGATCTAATTTGTATTAGGTCAGTGTTGCCACATTTACATGTAGCTTGAAGTCAGTATTCCACAGGGAACCTCTAAAAAAGTGTAGGAGCTTACCAGACTAGCAGCCAAGTCATTAATTTCTGTCTGTGAGGGCCCATAATTAGACAATTCAAACCCAACATAAACACAGTCAGCACTTAGTTCTTCACTAGCAGAACTGAGTCAGCTAATTTTTCAAACACTTATGAAGGAAGTGGCCAAAGGTTTTAAGATATCCAATGAAATAACCTGTTGCAAAGACTAATTAGAAGGCCACTTCCATGTCTTCTGAAGACAAGTAAGATTGCCGTATTCAAGGTGGGTAATTACAGTCACTGAACTTGGTGCAGCTAGGAGAATGTGAACAAGTGGGTAGACTAAAACTTTGTTCTGTCCATGTTCAAACTTTGTGTCTTAAGGAATCTTCAGTAATTATGGTTCATTATCTAATGCTTTCTCTTGCTTTTTTTGGACATTTAATCTAGATTCTAAGAAAAATTAAAAAGATAGTCTACCAATGGAGACTCATTTCTAGTAAGAGATATTACCTCAATGTTCTAAAGAACTAGTGCTTTAACACATAGAAGTATTTTAATCTCCTTCCCCCATTTGTTTGATATGTAGTAGCACAACTCTTCAGATGGCTGGAGAAACCTTACCTGTTGCTGACTTTTGTTTTCTGGAGCTTTTCATCTTGCCTTGCATACCATTCCTCCAACTCCTTAATTGCTTTCTCCTTCCATTCTACTTCCTGCTTTCGTGAGTTCACATCTGAAGATTTAAGAATTGATGTGTTATATTTGTTCCAGCTGGATCTTACTAATGTTTCAGCTGATGGCACTCTAGTGCAGACAGTTGCTTTATCTACTCCGATACAGGTTAGGAGACTTTTTTTATTTAGGTAATGAGTACTCTGAATAACAAATTTTCAGAGAATTAGCTAAACTGAATTCCTGCCCTGCATAACTGGGATAGTCCTCTTCAGCTTAGGGTAGTCGTTTTGTAGACTAATTCAGATTCAGTAAGCCTGTTAGCCAGCAAACTGTTCAAAACCAGAAACAGTCACCTTGCCATGCTAGTGCCAGAACAAAGCTCATGAAGCCTCTGTGCTTAGACAAAGTGAGGGAGCCTGGCACTCAGCATGCTTTTACACCCAGCCTACAGTTCAGGACAAGCTCATTTGCTGTAACTAGCCCAGAAGAGGAACAACAAACTCAGCTCTCTCTCGAATCATATGCTACTGAAAGTGAAGTAAACAAGCATAGCCTCCTTCCCTGTGTAAGTGGTTTGTAGGCTCTTAAGTATCAGTGCATCTGATAGCTGTATTTAGTCTAGTTAGTAGTCCATTACTTAATTTAGCTACTAGGTTAAGACCCATGTGACAAGAGATGGCCTCAGCAATTACAAAATGAGCAAAAGATGATTAAGGGACTGGAACATCTCTCTTATGAGGAAAGGCTGAGAGCTCTGGGGCTGTTTAGTCTGGAAAAGAGAAGGCTGAGAGTGGATCTTATTAATGTTTATAAATATCTGAAGGGTCAAGGAGAAGGGGCCTGTCTCTTTTCAGTTGTGCCATGTGATAGGATGAGAGGTAATGGTAGCAAGATGAAACACAGGAAGTTCTACCTCAACATGAGGAGAAACTTCTTCACTGCGAGAGTGACGGAGTCCTGGAACAGGCTGCCCAGAGAGGTTGTGGAGTCTCCTTCTCCAGACACAAAGGACCTGTTCCTTTGTGGCATCCTCCAGGTGTTCCTGTGTTGGCAGAGGGGTTGGACTCTATGATCTCCAGAGGTCCCTTCCAACCCCTACCATTCTATGATCCTATAATCTTTATCTTTTGAAAAAAGTACTGACAGCTGCAGTACTTATTCACTCTTTTCTTCTGAGAAAAGCTGTTCATTTTCATTTTATTTGTAAGTAAAGGCCAAGCCATGTGAATACTCCCTAAGGTTCAGAGAGCCACTTGCTTGTTGACTCCTACACCAATATTAAGTTTGCTTACTGGAAGACTCATTCAGACTTGCTGCTCAAACTCAAGCAGCATGTTGGATTCCCTAGAGCCAAAAGCCATAGTTGAGAATTCTACTGCTTAAGCAGCTGTCACTAAGTTACCCACAAGCAAGAACTACTGTAACAAACATCCTCCTTACCAAGTTGCTCCAGGCGTTCCTTTTGTTCCTCTCTCCACTTACGAATACTCTCAGGTTCTGACTGCAGTTGATCTACTTGGGATATGACACCATAGGAGTCTGTTGGACCATTACTCTCCTTAAAGGGAAGGAATAGTAATAATTCATACATTGCAGCTGAATATTTCAGGTAACTGCCTACAACCTACATAAAATTATACTCTATTTGAACTGAGTACATAACACATTCATCTGATGCTATACCCCACCTCCACCATTAACATGAAAAACACCTGGCCACAAATTACTGCAGGATTGAAGCAAATTAATATAAGAGTGCCTCTAGCAATCAGAGATCAAAAACAAATTTAAGTTGCCTGGGAAGTCAAAACCTGCCTCCCAGAGGCCTACATCTGACGAAAGCAGAAGACAATGCCTAGCATCTCATTATGCACTGGTAAGCCTAGAGATGCTCTAGTTCCTTTCACCTTAAATATTTGCTGTTAAAGTAAATTTATTTATTTATTTTTTTATGGTTTTGTGCATAGGAGTTTAAAACATTCTCTGTAATTTAGTTGTCTACTTCAGAGACATTTACAAACTTTAAAGGGTGTTGGCTTTTATTATCAGTAAAGACGAAACTTGGATTACTCTATGCAGCTTAGAATACAAGACACATTTCAACACTTCAGCATCAAAACAGTGTGAGTTCTAGCATACTTATTACTATAGCTCAAAAGCTTTAAATGAAGGGCTATCATTAATACACCAGATTCTCAAAGCTAGTAAATGTTGTGCTCTTTGCCAGAAATGATACTCCAAGTCCAACCACTTATATTGGTTCACCGTAGTCTTAACAAACCTAAGAAATACCACTCCTGACAGTACCAGATGAATTGCAGTCAATGACAGATTTGGCTGCATCTTGCCCCTCTTCAGACCTTCCATAGCCCTCAATGAAGAGCTAATGCAAAGAGCCGGAGCTAGGCTGATGCAACATCACCAGGCTTTACATTCAACCCAAAACAAATAAATTGTCCAGTTTGACCCGGGTCAACCTAGTTACAAGTAGCTAAGACAAATGTTACATATAGCCCATTCAGTCCACTCTTCCTTATTGAGAGGATGTTCCAGCAACAAAAGCAGCTTGTCATTTAGAACTGGAAAAAATAAATCAAAATATTTCATCTACTTCTTGATGTATAAGGAAGCACAAAAGGCGAGTAAGATAGTTTCCCATCAATCTCACAGCAATGGTGAAGATATAAAAATGTTAGCAGCAGTGAAAGCTGTTTGTGTCTCCACAAAGCTCAGTGTTCACTGCAAACTCTATGAAGAAGTAGCTCATACATTTCACACCTCTCAGGCATTCATTTAATCAGAGCTACCCAACTCTGATACCAAGCAATAACAATGCCTTAGCCAAACTGGTGTGAAATTCAGTTACAGCAAAGTGATTGCTTTAGCATTCCCCATACCTCCCTGACTCTAATAAAAGCGAGTATCTCCTCCTTTTGCCATTACCATAACTAACATGCTTTCATACTGTGATTGAGCTACTTAGCCAGCAGCTTGATTTCATGAAACTTTGTCACCAAGAAGCATATGTTTTCAGTCAGCTCCATGTAAAACTAATCTTGATAAGACAACCAGGACATATGAATGTTCCTAAAAGAACAAGCAATTCAGAAAACTCAGCTTTGAACTAGGTTGTCAGAGCATGCTTTCCGCTAATTAGCCAGTCAACATTAAGTCATACCACAGAGCCTCTTAGTCTGCCTATGCCATAATTCAAAATGGACTGCTCCGTGAAGTTGCCTCTAAATTCATAGGAGGGACATATTAAAAGCATTACCAGTTTTATTCTACCAGAATAGAAGTTCCTCTTCAGAGCTGACAGAAAAGTACATTAGAGACAAGAAATGGGAAGTATTAGTCTATGTAAAGTTCTCACGAGTAGAAGAGAAATTCTAAGTACAGAATACTTCAGTCTTACCTGATAGACATGTCCATTAACCACACCATCAACAGCACCTGTAAAGAAGTACTTGTAGTTTAATCATTTGAGAAAAGACAGAACAGACAGATTTACTGATTTAAGTAACTTGTATGGAAAGCTTTACTAGAGTGTCTAATGTGAGAGTTAGGCAAATGAGCGTTATTTGATACTCTGCAGGGTCACTTCCTTATTACTGCGCTTTTCCTGATAGACATAAGAAACCAAGAAAGCCATTGTTCTGCAGAACCAGTACTACAAGGTCATTTCTTCATCATGAGATCATACTTCAGACTACATAAACAACAGAGCTGATACTGTTGAGAAGCTGCTACTGACAGTTTTCTACTGTTACTCCCACTTTATCCTCCTTGTCTTATAAAACCTGACTAGTAGAAAACTGTTCATAGATTAAGAAGTGTGACTCTCACTGTTTCTA
Source organism: Actenoides lindsayi (assembly GCA_025331215.1). NCBI lineage: Eukaryota > Metazoa > Chordata > Aves > Coraciiformes > Alcedinidae > Actenoides > Actenoides lindsayi. The sequence goes on along the minus strand of WTSP01006864.1, from coordinate 9,710 downwards.
CCTGTTTTTTCCTGTTTCTACATGGAAGATTAACAGTCCTGCAGCCAACACTTCGTAATTCTTATCCTAGGTTGGTTACTCCTTAATTCCTAATCAGCTCAACAGATACACCTAACACTGCAAGCAATGTCACCTTTATTTGATAACCTACCTTCTGTGAACCGTGTTTCACAGTTTCATACTTCAGCTTAAGTATTATTTCCTCAGACACTGGCAATAAAGCCTTGGGAACAGGATAAACTAGACACCTTTGCCACAGAACCCTAAAATTTTGTCTTATTACAACACCGCCATAGGGTACCTATGTCAGTTGCGAGACAAACATTTGAGCTTGTGAAATGATTTGAATCTCCATACTGTGCAAAACAAACATTTTCAAGAATCACTAAATCTTAACAAGGCATCTTTCTGGAACAGTGCTACATAACACAGACCTGCATGATAGCACAAGTCACGTTACCACCTTTCTCTCACCCATAACGCTACCATGGATAAACTTATCACGCAAGAGTTTCACAGAATTACAGAATCTTTGGAATTGAATGGAACCTCTAGAGATCATCCAATCCAACCCCTCCACCAAATCAGGTTTGCCCAGAGCACATTACACAGGATCGCATCCAGGTGGGTTTTGAGTATCTCCAAAGAAGGACACTCCACAACCTCTCTGGGCAGCCCGTCCCATCGCTTTACCCTCACAGTAAAGTTTTGCCTCATATTTAGATGGAACCTCCTTTGTTCCAGCCTGTTGCCCCTTGTCTTGTCACTGGCCACCACTGAAAAGAGTCTGTCTCCATACTCCTTGCACAAACCTTTAGGTATTTATAGACACTGACAAGATTCCCTCTCAGTCTTCTCCAGGCTAAACAGTCCCTATTCTCTCAACCTTTCCTCATAAGAGAAATGCTTCAGTCCCCCAGCCATCTTCATTGCCCTCTGCTAGACTCTCTCTAGTACTTCCCTGTCTTTACCGAACTGTGGAGCCCAGAACTTGACACACCATTGCAGATGTAGCCTCACTAGGGCAGACTAGAGGAGAACCTTCCCAAACCTGCTGGCCACACTCTTCTTAACGCACCCCAGGATACCACTGGCCTTCTTGGCTACAAGGGCACATGGTTAGCTTATGGTTAACTTATTCTCTACCAGGACTTCAAGATCCTTCTTTTGCAGGCTGCTTTCCAGCAGGTCTACCCCATACCTATATTGATGCATGAGGTTGTTCCTCCCTAGGTGCAGGTACCTACATTTGTCCTTGTTGAACCTCATTAAGTTCTGCTCTGCCCAACACTCCAGCCTGTCTGGGTCACACTGAATAGCAGCACAGCCCTCTAGTGTGTCAGCCACTCCTCCCAGTTTTGTGTATCAGCAGATTTGCTGAGGATACACTGTCCCCTCACCTAGGTCACTGACTAATATGTTAAATAAGACTGAACCCAGTACTGACCCCTGGGAAACACAGCTGGTTGCAGGCCTTCAACTCAACCGCACACCATTGATCATGACCCTCTGAGCTCTGTCACTCAACCAGCTCTCAATCCACCTCACTGTCCACTTATCTAACCCACACTTCATGAATTTCCTAAGGATAATGTTATGGGAGACAGTGTCAAAAGCCTTTCTGAAGTCAAGGTAGATAAACTGCTCTTTCCTCAACTACCCAGCCAGTCATGCCATCATAGAAGGCTATCAGATTGGTCAAACATGATTTCCCCTTAGTGAATCTGTACTGACCTCTCCCAATAACTTTTTCTGCCACAGGTTTTGAGATGACATTCAGAATAATTCGTTCCATCACCTTTCCAGGGACAGAGGTGAGACTAACCAGGCTGTAGCTTCCTGAATCATCCTTCTTGACCTTTAAGACTGCAGTGACACTGTCTTGTCTTCCAATCGTCAGGCATCTCTCCTGTTCTCCATGACCTTTCAAAGATGGAGAGTGGCATAGCAGTAACATCTGCCAGCTCTCTCAGCACTCATGGGTGCATCCCATCAGGGCCTACAGATGTATGCATGTTCAGTTTGTCTAAACAGTCTCTAATCTGGTCCTCCTCTACCACGGGAAAATTATTCCTCTCTCCAGGCCTTTTCTCTTACCTCCAGGGTCCGGAATTCATGAGAGCTGGTTTTAGTAGTGAAGACTGAAGCAAAGAAGGCATTCATTAATTCCGTGTTCTGTGTGTCTTTCACCACTAGGGTGCTCACCTTGTCCATCAGCAGGCCCACATTTCCTCTAGTTTTCCTTTTTTCTGCCAATATACTAAAACAAACCCAAACCAACCTTTCTTGTTGTATTTGATGCACCTTGCCAGATTCAATTCCAGGTGGGCCTCAGCTTTCCTCATTGCATCCCTGCATTCTCCAATAACATTCCTATCTTCTTCCCAAGTGGTCAGTCTTGGTTTCCACATTCTGTAAATTTCTTTCTTCCATTTGAGGTTTTCCAGAAGCCACTCACTCATCCATGCAGATCTCCTGCCTCCTGCTTGATTTCTTACTCACAGTTTCGGCCACTGTATACTGTTAATACACTCTTCAGTGAAAGAGGAGATGACACCAAAATCACCCAACAATAAGCAGAAAAATCAAGTTATGTTGCACCACCTTCTTAAATAAGATATCTAATTAATCTAAAACTACAAGCATTATGCTGCTGTATGTATATCCTCTACTTTGTGGCTATGCATGCCCTGGTTTCATGCTAGTAACATTAATGGCACACAGAAAACTCTTTATACTTCTTTATCACAGAACTAGGCAAGTATTACTAAATCCCTACCCCTGAGCCCTAAATAGCAACCATTAACCATATTAGGTAGAGGACTGTAAGATCATCAGTTCAAACAAGGTACTTAACTTGGAAGATACTAGTCTTCGAGAACATAGTTATTAACTTCAGTAGGGGAAGACTCAAGTTGACAAAAACTAGCTTTTCAGTTATGAGAACCTAGTATTTTTTAAGTAGACTCCTCTATCTGAAACATGGTAGCTACTTTGGTTGCAGCTCCTCTACAAGTTATAGGAGTCCAAAAAAAATAAATAGAGTGGTTTGAGAGGTACATAAAGTCAATGGCATCTGTCTGCTTCACAACAGCTACTCTGCACATCATTTATCAATCTGGAATCTCCCTCAATGCAGATTTTAAGAGATCACTGTGCACATGCTGACTTGGGCAGTTACAGCTACAATTAACAGTTCTACTAAATAGGTTCATGAAGACTAAAGCCTACAAAGAAAACATGCTTACCCTGTAGATGTGGCACTTCAAGACATAGTTTAGTGGTCATGATAATGTTGGGTTGATAGTTGGACTTGACGATCTTAGAGGTCTTTTCCAACCTTAGTGATTCTATGATTCACTATCCTTCAATTTAAGCCCATCTGCATTACAGTTGCATGCTGCACCTGTTCAGCTTATTGTGACACAGCTGGCATTAGAGCCAAGGCAGTGCCTATAAGTCATAGTGATGTTAACGGCTTGTATAAGCCAGCTGCCCACTCTACCTACCTTGGAAGAGCAGAGAACCATTCACATGTTCAGACAATCAAACTGGAGACACAAGTTCATTGCTACAACACCCAAAAAGGGCTAATCTTTAGATATATGTAGTTCTTATCTCCAGAAGGAAGGCAGTTGTTTTACAAGAGAGACTCCTTGGGAAGCACTAAATCACCAGCTGAGAGGGCTAATAAGTCTTAAATATTCTTCCAAGAACTGTGTTAATATGATTCAAGCTTTCTTGTCAAACCGAGAAACATTCATTAAGGTCTTCAGTACTCAGGCTGGTAGTCTGCTGAGGTTAAAGGAACAATATCGTTCCTGAGGGCTGCAGCTGAGAAAACAGATGTATTTGTCTTAGAGACACTTTTCTTCTGTATAGAAACAGTCACTAAATGGCACAGAGCTAAGTGTTTCCAGAGGGCACCCAGGTCAGAAGTATTAAAAATATTAAAACAAACTTCTCATCTGTTTTGAGCTCTCTAGAACTTGTGATGAAGATGCAGAGTCAGCATGCTGACTAAGCATACTGCAAGCAGAAGAGGAAATAAGTTTAGCAGCATGTTGTCACATGCTAATACAAATGAGGAACAATACAAAAAGAGGAACAAGACCAATAGACAAACATTCTCTCACGTCAGCTCTCCAATCTCTTTAAAAAATATCTGCTTGACAGCCTTTACATCAGTAATCAATGTTCATTGTGTATCAGATTTCTTTGTCCACAGGAAGACTTCATACCTGACTTCCCAAAGAAAAAGCCTAGTTACTGCTACCATCTTCATCAGAAATGAGAGCTCTCTACTAGTCCATCCAGTTCTACCACAGTATTGCATCTTGAAGCTTCTGAACTTAACATTGCACTTTTAGAACTATTCTGGTAAGTAATGATCCATATTCTTTGGTGCTTGCTTCTGAACTTAAGATAAAGCTTTATTTCCGATGATACTGTTGCAAAGCACATGTCCAAACATCTGCAATTCTATTACCCTATAGTCAGCATGAGTTACAAAAGAACTTTCACACAGCAACCCAGATAATCTTTAGAGTCTGGAAGGATAATCCGTATCAGCTACCTTGCATTCACAGAAGAGAAACCGACAGCCAAGCTTGCCAGAAACAGACAGCTAGAATCAATGCCCTCCACATGTACTACAGCTTACAAAAGGACTGGGTAGCTTGAAGATAAATACCACAACAGTTTTGTCACTTCAGTCCTACAAGTCAACGTATCTCTTTAGAGGCTTGTGACAATGATGCTCAACTACTCTGAAAGCAACTACTTACATTAATACCAGACTCAGTACTACTCAGCATAAAAGGAAGTTTACTTAGCCTTGTTCACTCTCTGAAGTCATACTCTCAATGCAAAAGACAGTAAGTATCAGAACGGTCAGAGGCAGGACTTTGCAGGGGTAGCTCTTCTAACACAAGTCCAGCTATTTCCTAACACGTTAGTTCCTCCTGAGCTCTTCCTATCCAGCTCTGTTTTGGACAACATCTTCATGCAGGAGAAATGAACTTCAGTATGATCATACATTGACACTCATATGATCTACTTTCAGTACCTCTTTTAAACAGTAAGTACCCTGCTTCTTCACTGCTACTTTAACTAGTAGCTATAGTTAAAGCAACAGAAGAACACAACCAAATTTAATATATTCTGGCATAAGTTTAAGTAACTTCATCACTCAATGCCTAGTTTCCTGTTCTATTTCTTTTGGGCACAATGATCACACTTCCCCTCCACCCACCTCTCACCCATAAGATAATAAGAAAGAATAATCTTCTCCAAAGTTTTTGTTTAGGTAACTATGTAAGAAACTGAGGAAGAAATAGTTTTTCTAGTCACAGCTCTTTGTCACGCCTGTGTGCAAAACATAGGCAAGTAAGTCAGGAGGAGTGCTTCTTCCCTGGGATTTAGTTCTAACTTGACGTCATACCAAAATTCATTAGAATTCCTTCATTTTCAATATATTCAATAGACTAATACTAGGCCACGCCTTATTCTCTCTGCAATAATGCTGTGCCATAAAAGATTCTGTAATTTTCTAATAAATGCAGTGTTCTCCTGTAAACAGAAAAAAAAGCTTTTCTGACATGAGCTTCATAATAATGCAGTATCACCACAAGAGAGCAAATAGAAGTTAGAGATACAATCCCTTTATCATACCTTTCTCAGTGCTACCTTAGGGTGCTCTGAAGGCTCGAGATACTGACTGCATAGCAAAAACTAGAACAATGGCTGTTCAAACGATTAAGAAAAAATACAGATAGTCACAAACAAATTTTTATGTGATACTAATGAGAGAGACAGCAAGAAAAAAGTATTTCCTAAACAATTTTTAATCTAATTAATATTCAGCCCCTGATAGGCTACTGAATGTGGTTTACAGACAAACCACCAAATGCAGTTAAGTTTAGTTGCTAAAGAGGCTCATGAGTCTCCTCAGAAGTTGGGAGAAGCATCATTCATTCAAGTTTAAGACAGAGCTTGAAACTGTGAAGGCAATGTTTGAGACGAGATAGCCTACATTGGACTTGTGTGGATTTCCCTGTTTGTTAAGATACAAAACTGCTTGTCTCTGAATGTAATTCTCTCAAAAAAGCTACTTAAGTTGTCACAAGGTTTTTATATTGACATAGATGTTGTAGAAGTCATACACCTGAACCTGAACTCACTCCTACCCTAGCAAGTGAACTGCTTCAGCGTGAAGTCCTAGTATTGTCAGACTGGAGAAAATTAAGAATTTGATTGTAAATAAATGCAGGCATTCATTTATCAATGAAAAAAAAACCTCATAAAAGACAAAAGTTACAAATAACCAGGCAACAGTACTGTATTACTGGGCTTATACAGTACTTCCTAATTTCTGAAGCAGTGATTACGCTTCATCTTTCAATGGAAATAAGACTAGTTTCCTCATGCCCAGGAAGCTTGAACAGGATTGCCATTTACATGATAAATGGTCTACTGGTTCAGGTCAGTAGAAAAGTGATGAGGCAGACACGTGAGGCTGGCAAAATCTTGTTATTTCCCCCCATACTCACCCATTATCCACCATGACTACAATAACAGAAATATAAACTAATATAAATTTCCTGATATTGATATTAACAGTTCATGGAGTTGACCCATGTCTATGTATTTGTCTAAGCTGTAAGAGGCTGGAATTTAAAAACTGGGTTTTTTGTATGAGACACCAAGTTTCTTACAAGTGTATTTCAAGAATTTGGTGACTGCTTCCCACAATATTTGAAGTTAAGATCTTCAAGCTTCAGTTGAGAGCTGCCAGAGCTACAACTTTTGGCCAATATTTAGAAAGTTTATCAGACAGACTTGGAAATAAGTAGTTCAAAAAGGTTATGGTTAAAAAAAGTAAATCCACAAATTCCTGTTCATAATGCTTAAAAATTTACATAATACTTTGTATTATTTCCAGAAGAAATTTGCTTCCTCCTAATATAATTACAAAACAGTTTAATAAACTAATATGCACTAGAGACTAGAGATGTCTGATATTTGTTATGATACTGATGAGATAAGAAATCTCAAACACAAATGGCCACACAAGTCAACTCAATTTGTCAGCATGTGTTTTGCACTGCTGCAGTCTGCACTTTTTAATAAGGAGGAAATAAGTACAGTCTCCAACAGTCAATAAATGGATGTTCTGTTAAAAAATGGGACCACCAAAAGTCCACAAGCACAATCTGCTCTTCCTGTTTAACAGGCCAGAAAATAAATGCAATTCCAGTGCATGCAAGAAAGCATAACATATAGATCACACCTAGATTTCCCAGATCCTTAGATCATATTATCATCATTATTTTATGACCATCTTTCTAGAGAAAATTCTCCAATAACAGTTTTGCATTCCATGGCAAGTGAACTTACATGATTTGAGAAAACACTCTTGAAAAGCAATTTAAGAACTACTTTTACATATCAAGACAATACTTAAGTTGACTTTCTGACAAGGAATCAATCTGCAATAGCCACACGGTATATATGTAGAGAATGCATGGCTCTTGCACCTAGTAAGAAAGGCCAGTGTCAGAACTTTCCCCAAAGAAATCAGTCCTCAAACATCTACTTTAATATGCCACTCTGTTCACAATGTAAAGACCATATACAGTACAAAATTTGTCTGAGGCTTCTAAAAGTAAGAGGGGAAGTTCACTGGGTCTGTTTCTGCACTATACATAGAACACAAAAGTCAAGTTACATCTGGTATCAAAACAGGATGGTTTTCTGATAATGATTATCGTCATGTTCTAGTACTTGAGCAAGTTACTCCTCTACAAACAGCCTTTTTACAGGAAGTTGTAGTCTTTGTGTTTTGGACTTCATGAAGTAGCTGACTCTAAGGACTTTGCTGCCACTAAAGCAGCACTGGAAGCAGCAGGTCTTCAGTTTATCTCGTTGGGCTTTATTCCAAGAGATAACTATGAAACCTCATCTTCATGCCTAAGATACATTAGTAACTTCAGAAAATAGGCTGCATAATTAACACTTAATTCTAAATACGTTCCAACATGGGGAGCAAAGTTCTTCAACTTGGTCTGAAGAAGTGCGGCATCTTCCTGAAGCAACAAAGGAATGTCACATGAGAGCAGGTATGTTCCCATGGACCCAGCAACAAGTACAAGCAAAGTCATCCAGTGATGTTGAAAAAGCAGCATCATCCTATATTCACAACTCCTTTCCACTTAGACTTTAGCTAAAAACCTGAAACCTTTTGTAATCAGAAGTGTTCATTCAGGCTGCTTTAGCTACTGTTAAACTAACTGAAAACACACTAACTGTGAGTTCCCAGCATATGCATCCACTCTCCTCTGAAGGTAACAGTGACAGTCTTCTCACTGTTCTGTACAATGGTTACCAAGGAAAAAAAAGGCTCAAGGCTTTGTAAAATTAAATATTAACTGATTTGAGTACTGAAGGCACACTTTAAGAGTAAGAATACTGCCTCTGAAGAAAGAAACACAAGTAGCAGAACACAACATATTGACTTATCCTGCTTTCAGTTTATCTTCCTTTCAGGCAGGCTCCTGGACTAGAGGAGATTGCGTTACTCAGCGGTATTCTCAACTGGCTACACTTCGGGAAGCCTGGACTTCCAGCCGTCTTTAGGAGATATAAACTATAAACACTAGCCCTCTGAGGCAGTACGGCAATAACTAAAACAAGGCAGTGAACACAGAGAACGATCAAAACGGCATTTCTGCACGGCCTAGACGTAATCTCGGGGCCATCCCCGGATAGCCAGGCCCCATTTACCGGTGGCATGTTCTCGAGGCAGAAAGCCGAGGAGAGGGCCCCGCCGGCACACCCTTCCTCCAGGCCGCGAGGCCTCCGAGGAAAAGAAGCTACGAAGGTCCGCCAGGCCCGGATCCTTTACCTTCCCGCCTCACCCGCCGGACACCGTGCCTATCTCTGCAGGGGCCGCCGGCTATGGGAAGGGGCGGTGGAGTAGAGCCTGTCATACCCGAGTCGTGGCCCTGCGGAACCTGCAGCGCCGCCGGCACCTCGCCGCTCTCCAGGATGCTGTAACCTTCATCGTTCTCGATGCCCGCGATCTCGTTCTCCTGCTGCGCCAGGAAAGCGGCGGCAGGATCCTCCTCGGTGGCGTCCAGCGCCCCGTTATTGGCGGCGGACGCCGGCTGCTGCTGCTGAATACCGAAGAACTCCAGGTCGGCCATAGCAGCAAGAAGCAGCACAGACACGGATCACCGAGTCGCTGCAGCTTCTCTACTTCCGCCTACTACAGAAATCATTGCGGAAAGGGAGGGCGCCCCGCCTGGGCCAATGAGAGTCGCGCACCGCCCAGCGGTAAAGCAAATCACCGGGCGGTGGCGGTGGGGCTAACGGAGCTATCCGCGTGATGTTGTGGGCTCGAGCCAATCAGAGCCAAGAATGTTGCTGGGAGCGGTGAAAAGCGGGGTGCGCGGGTGAAGGGCGGTGCGTCATGTTGTTGTTGGTGGGAGGCCACCCGGCTGTCCAGTCTCTCGGTTCCCTGAGACCTGATGGCCTGCTGCAGAGCCAGGCAGTGCTAGGCGTGTGGCCTGCGCCAGTGGACGGAGACGTCTTCGGGGCCCAGCCCGAGGCCTGGCCTCCAACCTCGCAGCTTGCGCATGCAGCGCCCCGCCTGGCAGGTCCGGTTGGTATCGACAGGCCTATACTCCCGCGTCAGGCAGCGACCAATA
>WTSP01006863.1:0-11195 GCA_025331215.1 Actenoides lindsayi | reverse complement strand
TTATTGTTGTTATTATTATTATTATTATTACCAGTAATTGAGCACAGACTTTCCCCCTCCTCCGGTGGCCTGGAACGCATCAGATCGGCTCTCTTCGTGTTGCGTGGTGCCCTGCGGAGGGTGGGAAGATGGGTCCTCGGGGCCGTGAAAAGACCTTGGAAGGCCGAATCCTCGAGTGCATCTTTCTCTGCCTCTGTCATTTTTGCGTTTAACAATCCCTCTTTCCCTTCAAGGTGGCCGGCGAATCTGACGTATTGGCTACCGGAGCGAGAGAGCCTGTAGTTAATGTTGTTTGGTAAATGTTGTAAGGTCAGGGGGCTCAAGGGACACCGGAGGGGTGATCTTAGCTCTGTGAACTTGCTCGCACCAGCAGGAAAAGCAAGAGAAGAAAGAGAGGGTGATCCCTGAGGTAGGGAGGGCCGAGCTGAGCTGGGAGGGTAGACCTGAGTTTGGAGAGAGGAGAACGTAGCAGAGATGGCATTTCAGCAGAGATGGCATTTCAGCAGGGAAGCTGGGTTTCAGAATGTGGTGCCATTTGTGAGGACTGAGACGTTGAGGGAATCCTGACCTATTTTCTACATCGCCTTTTGCGGTCTCCAAGTGAAGCCTGTAGAGCTATCGGGTAAAAGCGAGAGTCAGGGGTGTCACGCGATTCAGCAAATTCTATTCCCCAGAGCTTTTAATTTCACCCTCTGCCCCTTCAAGCCCTTCTTCAATATACGTAGTGAGGCTCTTACTTGCATATACAAATTGGGAAGTTGTCTCCCGTCAGTATTTGTTCTGTTGTTATTTGACCCTCTGCCCCTCGTGTTTCTTTGGAGACTGTCCTTGCCCGTGGTTTGAGAGTGCCAGCAACAGGAGTCTGGTGTAAGAGGTTCTCAGGCAGTGGTTCCCACTTTGTGAATGGACTGATGGTGGGAAGAGGAAGCTGCTGCTCAGTTTGGAGGTGAATTAGGGGACTTCTGGACGAGGGGCTGGACCCTCTGGTCAAGTAACTGGGAGACCCTCACAAGTGATTTTTTTTTTTTTTTTTTAAGAGGTATGTTAGAAGAGAGAGGACAAAATGGGGCAGATTTTTAAAGCAAACATCCAAAGACTGCAGTACAGCAGGGAGAAGGGTGGGCCAGACCCCTTGCAGTTCAGCTGGGAAGGCGATGGAATCCAGCGTAAAGGATTACTTTTGTCAGCACTTGCAAATGAAGAAGGTGGAAAAGGTGCAGGAGCAGGATTGAGTGTTGAGATGCCTCCTCCCCAAAGCTGTGTCATGCGTTCCCCTTTTTTTCTGGTATGCCTCTGCTCTGTCAAACCTCTTGTTGCCTCTTAATATTTTGTAAAGCCTCCACCCAGCCCTTATTCCCTGTTTACTAGTGAAGGGAACCAAGAGGGAAACAAAACATGATGGCTGCTTGACTTGGGGCAGGGGAGCCATAACCTCTGCTCTGACTGCAGGAGGGTGGGGAACTAGCATTGCTTTCTGAATTTGCTGTAGGGATAAAACAATTGGATCTTTGTCAGAGAAATGGATATTGGACTGGGGAGGGGTGGACATTTTTGTTTCATTTAGGGTTTTTTTGGGTTTTTTTTTTTTTTCTTTTTCAAGTGTGTGTTTGGTGGGGGGGGGGGGGGGGGGAGTTCATCCTTGAGTGTTTCCAAGAAAAATGGGGAATCCCAGCCAACTTCAGCATGGAGTCAGCTGTTATCTCTGCTGCCTTAGGATGGGAATGATACAGCTTGGAAGCACGTGTGAGGGCTTTCTGTGGAAAGTGGCACCAGAGACAGCCAGGAGAGACCATCTCTGGTGGGTATCAGTTAGTGCTTTGCAGAGGATGTTACTAAGAGCCGGCCCCGTGGAAGTCTGAAAACACCGCTGGAAGAAAACCAAACCAAGATGGCTCCTTCTGCGTATTGAAGTGCTCCTCATTTGCATATTTGTCTCAAATTTTTTTTTTTTTTTGGCATATTAAGTTGCTCCTCATTTTTGCATATGTAAATACATGCCGGTCAGTGTGCAAAATTAGCCTCATTCCTCTGCCCCTGAGATCAGTGTACATTGTTAGTGCGTGGGAAGGCGTTGGTGGGCGTCACGGGTCGCTGCGAGGTGTGCAGGTACCGGCCTGCGGGGAGGGGAGGGGAGGGACGGGAAGGGGAAGGGGGGGGAAGGGAAGGGGAGGGGGGGGCTGCCAGCCTGGCCCCGACGGGGGCTCTCAGGCCCCTCCAGCGCGGTGCGGCCCGCAGTGCTTTGTGTCAGTGGTCAGGAAGAGAGGGGCGTGGTCTCACAAGTTTATTTTTGTGCATGCTTTCTTAATAAAAAGGAAAAGTGAATGTTTATGGTTTAACTCTGTCGGTGCCAGTATTGACTTCTTTTTTTTTTTTTGTCAGCGGTGCCCGTCGGGTGGGCTCGGTTCCCACCTGCTTACCTTAGGAACAGAGTTTCTAACAGAGTGAACATGGCTAAATGACCAGCCCACACATACACAGACTTTACAACTGCTCCTTTGTAGGATGTCATGAGGAAGAGTTGGAAGTTCTCGCAGCTGGCTGCTCTCAGGACACTGAGATCAGGATGTCTTTCAACTGGTGCTCGCCAGAAAGGCAAAGTGAAAACTATGCCAGCGATTAGTGGCTGTTTGTCTTACCATGTGCTGACCTTACTCCTTTAAGGAAGGATTACACAAAAAGCAGATTTGAAACCACTTGCTTAGAGTACCTAGTAAAGATAGTTCTGCTTGTCGGGAGCAGGGAACGTTCAAGCTCGGGAAACACTCCCAAATAGTCCAACTGGATGCAATTCTACTCATCCACCAGAAAGAGATGAGAAGCAGATCCCTCTTGCTGCAGCAGGCTTGTTCCCCACCTTCTTGGGGTCAGACTGGAGATTATTGCATCTCAATCCCAAGGTTTTGCCAAATGGCTGCTAGCCTAGGAGCTGCCTGGTTCATCAGTGACTGTAGCTGCTGAAATTCTGCTTGTGTGCCATGGTAAAATGCAGTAGGTACATTTGAATAATCTCAGGACTACTTCCTAAAAGGAAGATTTGGGACTCTGGTGATGGAGGGAGTGTTGAGGAGAGGGTGAGCAAGTGAATGGTGATGAACATAGCTACAGCATGTGCATTAGACCAGTTCCTGCTGTATAGTGATGTATGTGCTGGGACAAAGAAAGACCTTGGGCATCTACCAGGGCATGAAAGTTCAGTGCAGCTGACTGGGGCAGGTGCTGTTCTAATACACTACAGTAAGAAAATGCAGCACTGCCTTCTAGGGAAACCTGCAGGAAAACCTTCAGGCCCCAAGTGAAGAAAGCTGGGATGACAGATTCCAAGGAGAGATGGGTTTGCTTCATCTGCAGTTCATCAGAGGCAGATGCATAACATAAACATATGCAAATAACTCTAATGACTTTCTCATCTAGCAGTTCAGAGGTTAAACTGCATGGTTCCACCACAGCTCATTCTGCAAGCCTGCTTGCTTCTTGAAAGGTTTAAGTACCGTGTCTTCTGCTTCACCCGTCTTCCCTCAGGTCATTGTTCTTGGTGCTTCCCAATTCCCACATCTCTAGACAGAATACAAAGGGGATCAGCTTTTCTGAACCATCTCGGTGTCCTGGGTGGAGATCTGAAGATTAATCAAATGTGCTGGAGCAAAAAAAAAAAAGCCATTAAGCTGAGAGAGTTTGATGTGCAGGGCCATAGCTCAGTCTACAATGCTAATGGGAAGCCCGGTGTAACACTGTGCCACTAACATCCTTCTCTGCTGCAGTCTTGCTTCTGTTAAGGGAGCCAACGTGGTGGGTTCTTCAGTAAAGGCACCTGCCAGGATTCCTTGCACTGATTGCCCTGAAACCTGACCCACAGAAACAGAGCAGGGGGTGGATGCAGCTGTTGGCATGTGCAAGTGCTGCGGAGAGATGATTCCCCGAGTCCTGTTTAAAGAGTAGATACAAGGGACAGAATCCCAGCTGCAGGGTCTGGAGCCCCACAGATGAAGAATGCAGCTACCCCAAGTGCAAACGTTCACAGCAGCCTGTTGCAGGGCTTGTGAAACCGATTTGCACGTGCTCTGAAAGCAGAGCCATTCCGCCAGAGGGGAGAACCCAGCCAAAGAGAGCCCTGGGGATGTTTGTTTCTGTGATTACCAGGAAGGCAGGGGATACAGAACAATCACCTCCACAGAAATGTCCCGACGAGTCGATACCGTTGTAGGCTCAAGGTGAGTATTCTTGCAATAACTCGTTGGGATACCTATGATGAATATACCAACGGAGACAATGGATTCTGATGCATAACATACAGCAGCCTGCTCATGGGCAGTTATTACCCAGGAGTCGGGACATTCGAGAGCTATAAAACAGGAAGCAAATTAGTAAGCAATTCACACCCTCCTCCCCCAATGACTGTCTTTATCTGTACTGAAGCATCTCTGAGTCAGGTGACAGTCCAGAGGTGTCAGGGTGCAAAAACATCAGTCCATACACCAGTAGAGGTTAGAGGTTGACCTGCTGAAAAGCAGCTCCATGAAGGAGGATCTGGGAGACCTGGTAGACAGTAAGTTACACACGTGACAGCAGTGGGCCCTTGTGGCACACTGGTATCCTGGGGGTGCAGTAAGGAGAGTGTATCCAGCAGGTTGAGGCAAGTTCTAGTTCTCCTCCCCTTCCACTCTGCCCTAGTGAGACCACATCTGGAGTATTGTGTCTGGTTCTGGGCTCCCCAGTTCAAGAGGGACAGGGAAATACTAGAGAGAGGCCAAGGGAGGCTGTGTGGGTGATGAAGGGACTGGAGCATCTCTTTCAGGAGGAAAGGCTGACGGACCTGGGGCTGTTCTGTCTGGAGAAGACTGAGAGGGGATCTTGTCAATGTTTACAAATATCTGAAGGGTGGGTGTCAACTAGAAGGGGCCAGTCTCTTTTCAGAGGTGCCCTGTGATCGGATGGGTGGTAATGGTCACAAACTGGAACACAGGAAGTTCCACCTCAACATGAGGAAAAGCTTCTTTGCTGTGAGGACGACACAGCGTCCTGGAACAGGCTGCCCAGAGAGGTTGTGGAGTCTCCTTCTCTAGAAGTTTTCAAACCCCATCTGGATCTGTTCCTGTGTGGCCTGCCCTGGGTGGTCCTACTCTGGGGGGGGTTGGACTTGATGATCTCCAGAGGTCCCTTCCAACCCCTACCAGTTTAGGATTCTGTAACTTTATGATTCTATACAAGTTTGTGCTAAAGGTTTACTAATCTCACCATTACGCACCTTTATCATTCTCACAATGGCTGAGATACACAAGCCACACTACTCAAATGGGGGTTGTGTGCACCCTTGAGTTCTATCTCTGTCATCCCCTTTGATTTCAGTCTGGCTCGTTTTAGCCCCCGCTCTGCAATGGAGCTCTCTACTCACATGCCCACACTGTCACCGGGGGTCTTTCCTGGTTGACTTCCAGCTTTGGACACACTTCTCTTCTTCAGAAAGGTAAGTCAGCATTTTATTTCCTTTTCCCTTTAAAACAAGCGATTTCTTCTGGCATAACCAGTGCAGTAGGTTTAGGTTAAGAAAGTAATGCTTAATGGAATAACCTTGCTCCACTTTCGGGACAGTACACATAGAACAAACACCACAGGAGCTCTGTTTGATAGGTACTTATAGGGAAGTCTTGGGAAGTGCTTCTTCCTCTCTGCTTTTGTCCTGAGCTCTTTGCTCAAGACAGTTGTGTTGCTGGAAGGTCCCTCTAAGCATTACCAGTGCAAGGACACACCGCATAAGTGAGAGCTGAACACAGTCTGCAGAAGCAACTGAGGAGGCCTGAGTAAGACAACCCAGCCTGATTGTATTTTAATCTCTTGTTATGCCAGTCAGAGACTGTTATGCACAGGACTAATATAAATATTACTAAAAAAACCCCACAACCCAGTCTGTTTTCTGCATAACATACAGTCTAACTATGGAAATGATGCATAAGCCTTAGAACCACTTCGCCATGAAGAATGTGAGAGAATGTTGTAACAAACACTGTCATTTACCACTTTTTGGTGGCATTAGCTAAAAAAGGCTTTTATTTGAGGGTGACCTGCAAGGAAAGCTATCAAAGAAGTCACTGGAGGGCAGCTGGAAGCTTAGCTTAAAATTCTAACAAGTCTGTTCCATTTCCTTCGGTCTTGCAGATAAACACAGAAGGGACTTTAACAGGGACAACTGGAGAACAGAACTGCAAAAGCTGAACCTTTCTGCGTCCCTATATAGCTCTATGAGATGGTATCAAGGCATAGGGAATCAAGGAATGCTGTAAAAATAGTAATACAAATCCTCCTCCAAAGCAAACCGAGGGATGAATTAATCACAGAATCACAGTGTCATTAAGGTTGGAAAAGACCTCCAGTATTATCAAGCCCAACTGTCTACCTAACATTATCATAACCGCTTAAACCAAGTCCTGAAGTGCCACATCTACACGTTATTTGAACACATCCAGGGATGGTGACTCCACCCCTCCCCGGGCAGCCTGTTCCAATGCCTCACCACTCTTTCAGTAAAGAAATTTTCCCTAATGTCCAATCTAAACCTCCACTAGTACAACTTAAGCCCGTTCCCTCTCGTCCTATCGCTAGTTACTTGAGAGAAGAGACCACCACCCACCTCACTACAACCTCCTTTCAGGTAGCTGTAGAGAGCAAGAAGGTCTCCTCTCAGACCCCGCTTCTCTAAACAGCCCCAGTTCCTTCAGCCACTCCTCACAAGACGTGTTCTCCAGACCCTCACCAGCTTCGTTACCCTTCTCTGGACCTGCCCCAGCACCTCCACGTCTTTATTATACAGTGGCACTCAAAACTGAACACACTGCTCAAGGTGTGGCCTCACCAGTGCCCAGTACAGTGAGACAATCACTTCCCTTCTGCTGGCCACACTATTTCTGAAGCAGACCAGGAGGCCATTGGCCTTCTTGCCCATCTGGGCCCACTGCTGGATCCTGTTCAGCCAGCTGTCAATCAACACCCCCCAGGTCCTTTTCTGCTGGGCAGCTTTCCAACCACTCCTGACCAAGCCTGTAGCGTTGCCTGGGGTTGTTGTGACCGAAACGCAGGACCCGGCGCTTGGCCTTGTTGAACCTCATCCCGTTGGCCTCAGCACATCGATCCAACCTGTCCAGATCCCTCTGCAGAGCCTTCCTGCCCTCAAGCAGATGAACACTCGCGCTCAGTTTGGTGTCCTCATACAAAGATACTGCCCACTCTATGTTTTCAAGAGTGCTAAAAGGGCTGCTCTGTGGTTATGAAAACAGAAAGGGGAACTGGAAAGGAGAGAGAGGTTTTTCAGGAATGAAGAATAAGAAATTGCAAGCTGAAGAAGAAAGCAGAATTCTGTAGTTTATTACACCTACCCAAGTGACACAGGCATTTTGGCGTGTCAAGGAGCAAGCACCATCAGTCCTGTCCCTGAAGTGACTGAAAAAAGAAATTCATATGACATTTTAGGAAGGGCTTTGTCCCTTTATGCACAAGTGTGGCCAAGTACATTCTTTTGCCCCGACAGAAAGATTTTGAATTACTCGTATTTGAAGTTTTAGATACGATTTGATGATAAAATAAACACAGCCTCCAACCAAAAGAAGCTGTGTCAACACCATCAAAATAAAACAGTGCCCTGAGTCAATAACAGAGAGCAAGGGAATACAGACATATACTTTCCTATGGTTTCCATGAGGCAACTGAATCAGGTGTCTTGCCTGTAGGCATAACACTGACCTTTTCTTGATGCAACTCGTAATTGCAAACCCTGCCATGCCACCATCAGGTGTCCGATCTGTTGTCTAATAGCCACTTCCATGTTTTGTCAGATCAGCACCTTCACCTACCTAATCCCATTTCTGGAACTCTTAGAAATCCAGAGCAGCTTCCGTCCCAGCTTGAGACAGCTCAGTTCACCAAAATACTGGTGAACTGACTCATTGTATTCAGCAAACCACGACTGGTCACGTCAAAGGGATTTTAATCTGATTTTTGACCTTTCAGGCTATTTAAAGTCTTATTGCTGTGTTGTTTGGTTGGGTTTTTTTATTAAGAAGGAACTTGACCAATAAGAACTTAGAAGTGGAAATGCTGATAGCACAAAATGTGGCAAGGCTATAAAAAGAAAAGGCATCTAGGGCAAGGCATTTCAAATGTGCAACAATGAGGTTCCCCCTCACTCAGGAAATCAAGACTGCCACCAGAAATGCCAGAGCCCAGGCAGACAAGAATCAGCCTCGGTAATTTGGTTTTAGTCTGGAAAAGGAATAAGGACGAAGCAGAGTTGCACTGCTGAGCATGTCTCTGTGAAATACATGAGTGCTGCCTCCAACACTCCATGAAGCCAGGGACAGGAAGGCAGGCCAGGGCTGGGGTGCATCTCCAAAGATGGACAGGCTGTCAGCAGCCTGACAGGAAAATTCCTCTAACTGCATCTTCTTCTCAGCTGCCACCTTTCCTGGTGGACTCCCCAGACCCAGATGGAAAGTGTTTATAGGAGGGTGCTCCTGTTGGCCTCTTCACCACCATGTGACCTGCTAGCTTTCATCGACCTTTCCTTTGCAATGACATGATGTGGTGCCTCTCTGCATAGATTTCCACATCAATGGACCTTTTAAGCAGTTTGACTAGGGAAGTGTTTTGCACCTTAGCATAAAGGACCTAAGGATGTAGACACCCAAAGGAGCTGGGGTAAAGGGGAAAAAAGAAGTGTTGTTACTTGCATAAAATGCTTACTTACATCAGACCAGAGCTTTGACTTGCAGCTTTGATGGTAATCCCAGATCACCACGCTTCTCTTCTGGATCTCTGCCTTCCCCTCATGAGATACAGACTGAGTTATATTAGAAAGAAATTCTGGCTTCCATTCACAGACTCACAGAACAGCTGAAGTTGGAAGACTATCTGCAGACCGTCTAGCACAACCTCAAGGCACAAAGCAGGGTCAGCTAGAGAAGACTGCCCAGGACTGTGTCCAGTCACGTTTGAGTATCTCCACAGCAGAAGACTCTACAAACTCTGCGGGCAACCTGCTCCAATGTTCAACCTTCATAGTTAAAAAAAAGAGTTTTATTGTGTGCAGATGGAACTTCCTGATTCAGTGTACGCCCACTGCCTCTTGTCATGCCACTAGCCACTGCTGAAGAGTCTGGCTCCATCTCCTTAAACACTTCCATCAGATAGATAAGATCACCCTGAGTCTTCTCTTCTCCGTGCTGAACAGTTCCAGCTCTCAGCATGACAGGTCTACCAGACCCTTCATTACCTTACTGGTTCATATGGAAGTTTATCTGGAGGTATAGACTCAGACTCAACCGGCCACCACATCAAGCTGGCTAAAATCTTAATGCAAGTTACCATTTATATTGCTGTTTCAGGTTTGTTATTACAAAACTGCACCGGTCTATCAGTTACTAAATGCTTACACCCATGTACAACTCTAGAACTGGGATCAGTGTGTTTATAAAAGCCTTCCTCCTACAAGAGTATGCAGGTTGTCTCCAAAGCCCTTTGGCAAGAACTGAGAATTCCACTTGTATTTTGTATTTCTACTGCTTCTTTTGCAGTTCTACAAAGCTTTGCAGCCCCTTTCAGTCTCTCTCTGCAGGTGGCATGACTAGCTAGCTATGACCTTTCACAGACCCTGAATGTTCCTTGTGTGTATGACAAACCTATTTTCCTAAAAAGAAAACCTGTCCAAAACTCTCCCTACAAATCTCAACTGCAGCTAGCACAAGTGTTCCTCTAGCAAGTGTAATGCAGTGGTCTGGTGGCCGGTCTTTTCCACGCCCTTGTTTTTACTGTCACTGCTGCGCACTTCTGTGTAAGTCACCACAGGCAGGATGCAGGAATAACCACAAAACCATGGCTGAAATGCAAAGAGCAATTTTTTTTTCTCATTATCTTTAAAAAAAAAGTAAAAAAACCCCTAAAACAAAACAACCCCCCCCAAAAATTCAGCTATTATCGGCAGTGCTTTGTATTTTCTTCCTCCAGAAATGCTTGTTTGAAAAAGACAGAAGAATGTTATATTCTCTGCTGGTTAAATTGCTCTCTACAGCTACCTGAAAGGAGGTGGTGGTTGTGCTGTCACTCAGCAGACTATAGCCCTACAGTTCTTCTAGAAGGACAGCATCTAACATGAGAAAGTGGCAAAGGGACAGCTTTTATAAGGCGTGGGAGATGCACGAGATGCACAAGCAGCGCCAGGACATACATGTCCCATTCAATTCCACTGAGATTTCACAGCATCACAGGATTGCTGTGGTTGGAAAAGACCTTTAACTCTAACCTCTAACTCTACCAGGGCCACTACTACACCATATCCTTAAGCACTGTAACGAGGTGGCCTTTAAATACATCCAGGAATGGTGATTCAACGACTTTCCTGGGCAGCCTGTTCCAGTCTCTTGCTAACCCTTTTTGGTAGAGAAGTTTTTCCTAATGTCCAACTTTAACCTCCCCTGGAGCAACTCGATGCCGTTTCCTCTTGTCCTATCAGTTGTGACTTGTGAGAAGAGACCAACACCCACCTCTCAATTCTGTACTTTTTTATAGCCTTTCTTTAAGCAGCTCTTTTCTTCTCCAAGGTTTGCCTCTTGTTAACCTCTTGCAGTCTGGCAAGCAGCATAACAGGCGTACTGCAAGCAGGGAGGCAGGGCCTTCTTTTACACTGTGCACGTATCTTGTGTTCAGCATCAATGCCGTGTGCTCCTACCGGTTCTGAGGCAGGCTGCAGGAAAGGGCTCAAACCTCTCTTCCTGGGCGTGTATCTGTGTGCAAACTGGCAGGGCACCCACACAGCAAGGTGTGGGCCTCTGCTCTCTCTGCCCCAGAGCAGGGTGTTAGGCCTTCGCTCCTGCTGCAGGGAGGCACAGCAAGCTGGCAGAGGGGAAGGGGAAAAAGAAGCTGCACATTGCATCATTCCATATTAGTTCAGGTACTCAACTCACACCGGGTGTGTCTTTCCTGTGTGTCTACTCATACAGCTGTCAAGTGTAGAGTCCTGCACCTGGGGAGTAGTAACACCATGTACAGTACAGGTTAGGGGTTGACCTGCTGAAAAGCAGCTCCGTGAAGAAGGATCCGGGAGACCTGGTAGACAGTAAGTTACACACGTGACAGCAATGGGCCCTTGTGGCACACTGGTATCCTGGGGGTGCAGTAAGGAGAGTGTATCCAGCAGGTTGAGGCAAGTTCTAGTT
>WTSP01006862.1:87488-155761 GCA_025331215.1 Actenoides lindsayi | reverse complement strand
CCCTTAACCAGCTCCTTCCTAAGTTCCTAATAAAAAGTCAGAGTTGTACTCAGGAACAGTAGCACCTATATGCACTTTTCCTTGTTACTCCAGTTGAAAATATATTAGAAAATGATTATATTATTGAATTAGTAATGTACTGGTTGGGAAATAATTATGGCTAAATGGTCTAAGTCAAATGATGAACATTTTGGATGTACAGCAACAGCTTCTTTGTCACTGTCTTGGGAGGGGGGTGAGAAATTGCCGCGGTTTAGATGTATTAATAAGAATACTATTCCAAGTAAAGTTCTATAGGAGCAATACAAACTGGATTATTTCCACATCACAAGATTCTGATGAAGGATATTTTTATAAGGATTTTACTACTTTGGAAATTAACATTTACTAATGCAATTTGTAGCAAACACTAATACACACAGAACATTCACTACAGAGTGAATATGTAAGTCTTGGCAAGACCTAGAGAGTAGTGCCATAACATTCCAGTGTAGAACATGTGCTATGCCAGAACTGAGGGTCATAACACTCACAGATAGGCCTGTCAAGTATATTAAAGAGAAGCTGACAGCAGAAGTAAGACTTGCAACCAGAAGGGATAAGGAATCATGTATTTAAAAGGTTCAGATATGAAACCAAAAAACGAAGTCATCCAGCCTTTGTACTTCCCTAACAAAGAAATTCTGTAAATTCAAAATGATTTGATACTGAATCTTTCAGCAAGTGATGTGATTTCTCTTGCTGCTGCCCTATCTGCTTACTGTTGTGGACAGGCCATTTAGAAGGGCCTTACTAAAAGAAACACCTCATTTTATACAGTGAAAAATTCAAGAGGGAGAAAGCGAAGTGATAAATATTTAGCATTAAACAATAAAATTCTTCACATAGAAAAATCAGACTGAAAAAGAAGGTCCAAAGATGGTTCTATTGTCTCTCAAAGTAGGACTCGTTTCTGGAACATTTCCACTATTTAGATCACTAAGTATTTAAACACAGTTTCAAAAGTTAATTAAGAGCATTATTTCACATAGATATAGTGGTTTACAGGTAGCAAAAAACATTTCTTACTACATCGAAGTCTTAATTAGTGAAAAGAAAAAAAAAAGCTTTTTTTCAAAATACAGAAACACAGTGTTTCAAAACATTCTCCATCTGACAACAGTGAAATTGTTCTTTTACTTTGTAGTGGCTTAAAAAAATCTAAAAGTCAACTGATTACAGACAGATCACAGAATGTCTTTGGTTGGAAGAGACCTTCAAGATCATCTAGTCCAACC
Source organism: Actenoides lindsayi (assembly GCA_025331215.1). Taxonomy (NCBI): domain Eukaryota; kingdom Metazoa; phylum Chordata; class Aves; order Coraciiformes; family Alcedinidae; genus Actenoides; species Actenoides lindsayi. The sequence continues at coordinate 154,484 of WTSP01006862.1, read as the reverse complement.
TTTGACCCAACATTGCAAGCTCACCGCTAAATCATGTCCCTGAGCATGAGGTCTACACACCACTTCAATGCCTCCAGGGATAGTGACTCCACCACTGCCCTGGGCAGACCATTCCAATGTTTGATAACCCTTTCAGTGAAGAAATGTTTCCTAATATCCAGCCTAAACCTCCCTTGGCGCAGCTGAGTCTTAGAGCTGTTTGTTCAATAACTGGATAGTACCTCTTTGTTCTAATGTTATTTTATATTGAAAAATCATTTTAAGCTGTGAACCCATCCACCAGATTTGAGCTGTAGTTGCACGGTCCTTACAAGCTTCATTTGATATATGCAGCATTATTTTGAGCAATGGGTTGTTGGGTTTTTTTGTAAAAACAATACACAATTCATGCAATGAAGAAAAGTAATAGCACATCAGATGCTAGATTATATATGCACGTACATATGTAAATACATAAAAGGTAGAAATAGACCCCGGTGTTTGGCAGCATTTCATACCATCTCCCACATCAGTAATATCTACAAGGAGAATCACACCAGCCTTACATATTTCCATATGTGTCTATGCTTCACCATTGAGTAAGAGTCGGTGTAACACTAACTCCTCCTTCTTCTTATATATAGTTTACAGTTTGTGATGCTGACACACCGGTTAATTTTCAGCATATTGGTTAAGAAAGGCAGGCAAAGATGACACTTTCAGAAATGAAGGTAATGCTGATTTCTCCCGTTGGTGAATAGTGCACATCTGTTTCAGCTGAGCCTCCTACAACAGGAGACTGTTGCCAGCACCAGAGCTGGCTACAGGCATCTGTGAAATTTTAAGAACCATGTCTGTGAGGAGCCCATTAAATCTAAACAAAGCCTCAGAGGAGCTGTCAGTCACTTTGTTTAGCATAAATCATAAGGATTTGTAGCATTAGACTTCCACTGAGCTTTTCCATTCTCACACCTATATTATTGTACTATCAGTGAAATTATAGGTCTTGTCTCCAGGTAACAAAGACCTGTTGATGATTCAGGGAGGTTACATACATCTCATTTGCTTTGTCCTCTCCCTTATCAGTAGGGAACGCAGTTTGAAAACAGACAGAGCAGCCAAAAGCCTATCATCAGCTGGGGGGTGTCCATCCAACCAGAGCCACCTGATGGCACATAAAGCTGATGCTTTCCATTTGTCAATCTATTTCCCGAATTCAGAAGGACTGGATGTTTTCTGTTGAAAGCACGTACAGCTTTTCCACCCACTCAGTGTTACGGGAGGATAAATCTGTCCTTCATCTATGCGCTTGAAAGCTGTAACTTCTGTAAGGCTTATTTTAGTGCATGGTTTTCCACACAAGTAAATGAAGCTCATTCACTGAAAATAATATTCTGTACACATAACACACATTACAGTCAGAGGTTATCATTTGCTCTGCTGGTGAAATCTAGCTTGTTTCTTTGGGAATAAACACTGCTAAAACCATCAAGCAGCAGGTCTGGTAAGCATGACTGCAGTAGTGTGGCAGGACACTGCCTGTTTTTCAGCTGTGGACGCCTCAGCATTGATGAAGAGCAGGTACAAAGAACATGTTTCTCTGATACACAGTATTGGATGCACGATTTCAAGTGCTTGTCCTAGCAGAGTGCCAGTGAAAGCTTCATTGTGCACTTCTGCAAGTTGCCTATCAAACTTGCATTCACCAAATACTTTGTCACTTACTGCATGAATACAGTTGGAGTTTCCGCAGATGTTTCAGAGCAATGATAAAGGAAGAGAAGTAAAAATGATGCCTTCTCCCCACAGATTCTTCTCTGCTTGCTCAAACCCCTATTTGCTGCAGAGAGGAGAGGTAATAGCAGATAGCAAGCCTATGGCAGAAGCTGGGGATAGTTTTGCATGAGTAAACAAATGCCCAGGTGAATGTGCAGGTTATGGAGAGGGTAAGGCTTGCAGATCTGGAACGTACTCAGTAGTAGAGATCTGGCATTTTTCTTTCTTCAAGTATTACTTGACAGAGCAAATCGTGATTTGAAGTAGAAGAGCAACAAGCATGGTTAAAAAAATCACATTATTGAAAACTGTCAGACACTAATTTTCAACTTGGAAGGATCCTAGACAGGCAGAAGGGAAGTGCCTCTTCCTATAAGGAGGACTGCAGGCAGAATGTCGACAACTCACAAGAGTGAAGTGATTAGAACAGCATGTGCTGTTGAGATTCCTTTGCATAGGAGGACTATGATGATATTGATGTAACTGCATGTTTTTCTAAATTTTTTTGTGTTAACTTGTTTTTCCTAATTCTTTTTTTTTTTTTTTCCCCACTTGCGTTTATTTACTTTTAACTAGAATGACAGTGATACTAATTCCACATGCACACACACACACACACACCCCTACTCCTCAGAATGATCTTGTGATTTGCTTTCTGGTACCTCAGTTTTTCTCTTGAGACTCCATCATGGTTAAAGGAATGTAAGAAATGTATACATGTTTTGTATACCTCTTTTGTAAAATAGAAATTTTCTAAGTTCAGTATTTGTTTTAATTCACCTTTATAGCAGCAGGTATGGATCAGTGCTATCTGTTGGTGTGCTGCCATGCTGTAGGTATGTTAACTATGCAGTTTTCATCAAGTGGAAGTAGAAAAGGTGCAGAAAGCAAGCAAGGAAAACTGAAGAGTTTTAATGCTGCTGTTGGCTCTGCCAGCATGGCCATAGAGCTCTTCCATGTATTTGATTGGGAGGAGGTGGATTCAGGGTCAGACTTTCCTACGATGCTGTAGTCTTTGTTGGCGTCCTTGCATCTGACTGATGCCAAGGGAAAGAAAATGATGCTTATTGGCTGCTCTTCCAAAGATAGGGCCTTGCTTGAACTGTTTTTCCTTTGTTTTGATGCAAGAGTTGGAGGATAGATCAATAATGTATGCATTTCTTAGGTAGTGCCTAACTCCTAAAACAACTGTATATGGAAGGTCCATCTGCTTCTATTCCTCTTATCTGCTTATGGATCCTCACCGACCAAAATCTAAAGGGATGTACTTAAAAAGGATACATATATATAAATAAGCAAGTGTATACTTTACTAGTATATGTGGACCATAAAGTGTGTAAAAGAAAACTTCTCCCCCCACCCCGTTTTCTGTGGTTGGAGGAGAGGTCAGGAACTCAGATGCACTACTGGTTTTTGATAATGATGATGACAGTGAAGTCTTAACACACTGCCGTGGTTGAACCTTCTGAGAAACAGCTGTTGACTAGGGGGAGATACAGTGACCACCTCCTTGTCATCCTGCAATCGCTTCTTCACGTTAGTTTAATCCTGTGCAGGCTGATGGGAAGAGGTTAATGGCTGTGGTAGGAAGGGAGCCCAGGTGTCTCACCCTGTGAGGAACCATCCGTTTGCTTCCCAGTGCCCCTGGAAGGAACTAGCAGATTTGGGTCCCTTTTGCCGTCTCCACTCTGGTGCCATCATGTTTGCAGCCCTATTTCCCAGATGTCTTGCTGCAGTGAAGCAGCAGCATGTGCAAGGGGAAGGATACAAGCAGTGAAAGTGCAGCCTCCTTTTTCAAAAGGTCTTCTCCCTTAGTGCGCTCACAACTTGACATTGACTTAAAATCTAGGATGACGTGGCAATATGCTCTTACTTTGAGTACCAAAAGAAATCTCTTATAGTTCTGATATGTAAAACATATGCAGTTTAGCCTTTTATTTAGCATTTATGTATAAATTATGTGGGCTTTCTGTGCTATTAGCCTGTGGGGTATATTGATCAACACTCAATATTAATATTAAGTTATGAAAAAGTAAGAGGAACAGCCCTTTTTTTTTTTTTTTAGTATGCTGTCTATTGACTTTTTGTAGAAAAAGAAAAGGATTCATAGCAAAATATATAATGGGGGATTTCAGATAATTATTTTTGAGCTACGGGTTTTATTTGACTTAATAGAAACCTTTAAGTCTCTTTAAGCTATTGGATACACAGCAGCATTGCTGACTAGCAGAATGAGAAGATAAAAAACAACTGGAGTAGTTTCAGCAAATGGAAAAGTGCTTTGGAAGGGCAACTGAGAAGTGTAACAGAAGTAAGCTGCAGGAGCAGCCAGAGGCTAACTTCAGAAAGAGAAGTTTTGCCAAGCTACAAAAGCTTTGTTGATCTCATTTTGCCTAATAAGGTATACCATTTAAAGTCAAAATTCATTGCAGTATTGACTCAGAAACTGTTTTCCCCCATTTGCTGCTCATCTCTTGGCAGATCGCTCGTATCGTCAAACTTTAGGAAGCTACAACTCGCTTCCCTGGCAGATGCGCCAGACCATTTGTAAAAAGTCACACCATATGTTGGTAACTATTTAAATAAATTATTTTCAATTTTCTGGTATGGTAAAGAAAAACTATTAATAGCCTGAGTAAGGAAAGGTCATTACCACATCTTGAAGTGTTTATAAAAAGATACGTTAGCCATCTTGCCTCTTCCTCTGGATTATGAGAGCTATTCTGTGCAACATTTTGTGAAAACTTGTATCAAATTAAACATTAACAGTGACCTTTCAGCTGCAGCATCAACTGTGCAAAAGATAGCTTTTTTTCCTCAATGTACAGTGCTCATATAAAACACACTGGGGTTTTCTGATGTTGACCACAACTTGCCAATGTTGAATGCGTCTTTTGATGTGGTTCCCCAGATCTTGTGGAAACATTATCTTTGCTAGCTTTACACTGATTCAAACATTTTTAAGGAGGTAGATGTTTTTCCCTATTTGTAAATATTTGCTTGGCGTGACAGTACATTTTTTTCATGCTTACAGCAACACCGGTACATACGTAACTTTTTCTAAAGCTGTAACATTTGCTCAAAGGACTTGAAAATTTAAACCTGCAAATCAGCCTGCAAAGCAAATCTGACTGGTTTTGGATTAGCACCGAAACCAGAAATAGAGTTAATTCTGAGCCAAAAGATAGGGTTTCCATAAAATAGTGTGATTAGAAGGCCATTGAAATCACAGGTGATGTTTTGAGATGGTGGTTTGTGAAAAGCAGCTTAGGACTTTCCCTTTGAGAGGAAATGTTTTTCTCTAACAGCTCCCATGCAGTACAAAGGCACTGGTGGCTTTCATGAGTTTTCCTTCCAGTTCTTTAGTAGGTTTTGGAGCCTTCCTGATTCAAAAGGGAACAGATTAAAAAGCAGAGATGCGCTTACTGCTGCCAAGCAAACCAGGGCTTTGCTGGTCCCATTTCAGAGCTGTTGGTCTTAGCAGTTTCCTTTGTCTTCTTGAAGCTGGGCACTGGAACAGAGGCTGAGGTGGGAAGGTAGGAATGCTGATGTGCTAACAGAAGTAATTCATTTTGCGGCAGTATTTTGCATCAGTTACTGAGCTTTGAACTGATCACTTGACACCAAGCTTTGCAGCTAGTGCTCGGAACAGCTTTTTTTTTACGGAGTTTGAAAGCTTTGCTAATTTAGAAAGCAGTATCTGTTTTACTTAAGTGACAACAATAATACATTTAATGATGGACATTCAGATTTTAATGGAGTATGACTGTACAAATTTCTTTTGCATACCTATCAAAAATTTTAGAAACTTGATTACATGATTACTGTCATGATTATTGCTTTATATATAACATTTCAAATTCCTACGCTGACAGAAGGTTATTAGTCATCGTTGTTTAGATGCAATCCAGGCGTTTGGGTACATTCAGACTGAAGAAGCTTTTCTTCTATATGTTCTCCAGTGAGCTCCTTCAGCAGCAAGGATGATGGAAAATGTTCAGAGAAATGTTAGGTGTGAATCTCCCTAGTATAAAGCTTACAGCAATGATCACCTCTGTAAACTATGCACTGTAGCATCTACTACAAACCTATTTGCCCTTGGAAGGATATAACTTTCTAAGGTCTCTGCCACACAGCTTGAATTTCCCTCATTTTTTTCAAAAGCTTCTGCTAAAATCATTACAAATCAACCTACAAGCAAAGCTTACAAGAAGGTAGCATACAGATGTGAAAGCTGTATTCTGGTGTGGGAAGTGGGGAAAATAGCTATGAAAATACTGAAATAGGTGGATATTTTGAAATCTTAGAACAGAAAGAGCCCTCAGTGAAATAAACAGCAGTTGAGTAGTCTGGTTTGTGAGGAACACAAACAGAGCATCAAGAGTTTTATTTGGTCACGTTGTAGGGCTTTGAAAACTGTGATTCAAGTGCTCTGTGGGATTTTGGACTTAAACTCATGGAAGCCCTATCCTTGAGCTCACACTTAGGGTCACATAGAAAGTTAAGCTATGTGCTTCTGTAGGAAATCTGTTTATCTCATGCCATGCACGTCTGGTTGAACTATAGAGCAAAACACCAGTGAGAAGCATGCCTCTTTTCTTTACCAGAGATGGAGGAGGGGGCTGAGGATTTCCTTATTGATAAGATGGAAGACTCTGTATGGCCTTGGTCAGATGGGACAGGTTATCTCAGCTATTTTGTAATTATAGGTGGTTTCTTTGTACTGATAAGGAAAACATTTTATATGTATGGATTTTGAAAAGAGTAAGAGCATATTAGTTGTTGGTTTTCATAGGAGAGAGGATTTCTGAAGTGTTGACATGTTTCCTTTAGTATTTTTTCCTCATTATAAGGAGAAACTTTGGGTGTTTTAAACAAGCATAATGCTTTGTGTAGAGTAAGGATAGCTGAATTTAGCTGTCTTTTAATGACTGCTTTCCAGCTCTGGTGTTTCAGTATCTCTTTAGCTTTAAATACCCTGCCTGTTTCCTTGCTGATGCTTTGATGTTGCTGGGTGCCAAGCCTCATATCCAAAATTGGTGTTAAGCACATAAATGCGCCTGTTTGTGCAGGATTGTCTACTTGTGTCTTTGGAGTAAAGTAAGTGTTTCTTTTGACCAACCGGTCAAAAGAGAGCTCAACACCTTCCAGAATCACAACCATATTTTGAATTGGGTCTTCCCTTAAAAAACAACAAAGAATGTGCATTCCCATTTGGTTACTTCACATCTTCAAAGAGCTCAATTTAGCAGTGACGATTCCAAAGGGTAATTGCTGTCCGTTGCATCAGTGCTTATAAGATGATAAAGGATTTTTTTTTTCCTTTGGTGTTAAAATTGCCTGCACTCTAATATTATTCAGATTTTAAAACTCATTGAAGGAATGCTGTGATAAAGTATAAGAAACTCTTCAGCAAGTTCTGTTTTGTTGTTTTACAAGAGTCTATGTGATGTTAAATACTCTTGCATATGTTTATCTGCAGTTAGTAGTCACCCATGTGTGGATTTGTTTCACTATTTAAACAAATAAAGATAAGAAACAATATATTGTTTATATAACCCGTATCAGATAACATAACCACAAACACACACACTTTTTTCTTTAATCATATTAGTACAGTTAAGGTAATCAATGCTTGAATATTCTTGGAAGTGTTTGCCCTGCTTCCCTATTTTCATGCCCAGCATATGAAACAAGGAATGATAGTAACTGCCAAACTGAAATGGGGGATGTCATATGGATGAATTTTCATGACACAAGCCCTTTTTTTGCTTGCTTTATGTCTTTTGACATCCTGAAGGGTATTTTGTGTTTTCTGTGCTATGTTAGAAGATTAATCACCAAGGGCATGGCTGTATGAGCTGTGCATAAGACTGCCTGTTGTTTTCAGTAAAGAGAGCTGGATCACAAGGATGAGCTTGTTGAAAAAATAGCACCAGGGCCTCTTTTGCAGAGGTCTACAGAGTCAAGACTGAGCAGTGTTTGCATCCCAGGCTTCTGTGGCTTGGCAAAAAGGATGATTAAAGTCCCATTATATCCATATAGGATTTACCCTTTTTTTAGCTGACGTGTCAGTCCCAGGCAGGGAAACATGACATCCATTACATGTTTGCTGCATCTTCTCTTCTTTGCTCTCATGATCAGTCCTGATGTCTTTAAAGTTTCCTCAGTGTCTTACTGGAAAGGTTACTTATTGCCAGGTGGGGAAAAGAGAGGGAGAAATTATAGTTAAAAGTTGAGCCCTGTCTGAAAAGTCCAACTTCCATGCAGTATGGAAGGTGGCCAGCCAGCTAGAAAACACCTTTGCAGAAACAGTCCTGGAGGTCCTGGTGGACACCAAGTTGAACTTGAACCAGTGATGTGCCCTTGCAGCAAAGCTTAAGGTATTCTGGGCTGCGTTACACAAAGTATTGTCAGCAGGTTGCAGGAGGTGATCCTTCCCCTCTACTCAGTGCTGGTGAGGCCACATCTGGAGTGGTGTGTGCACTTCTGGCTTCCTTAGTCAAGAGAGACATGGGCATACTGGAGAGAGTCCAATGAAAGGCCATGAAGATGATGGACTGAATCATCTCTACTTTAAGGAAAAGCTGAGACGACTGGGACTGTTTGGCATGGAGAGGAGGAGGCTCAGGGGAATCTCATCAATGTATACAAATACCTGAAGGCAGAGTATAAAGAGAACAGAGCCGGGCTCTTTTCAGTGGTGCCCAGTAATAGGACAAGATGCAATGGGCAAAAACTGAAATGCAGGTCATAACTCTGAACATCAGTAAACATTTTTCTTCTGTGAGGGTGGCTAAGCACTGGCACAGGTTGCCCAGAGTATCTCTGTCCTTGGAGATACTCAGAAGCCATCTGGACATGGTCCTAGACAACTAGATATAGGCTGCTCTGCTTGCATAGGGGGGTTGGACCGTATGACCTCCAGACATCCTTTCCAACCTCAAGCAATCTGTGATTCTGTGAACTCTCTTTTAATTTTTTCTCTAAATAGTGCTTTTAAAATACTTCTCAGTGTTAAAATCCACTTTAAGGCATTATCGATATCAGCAGTTGAGACAGTAAGTACCTGATGTCAAGTCTTGTCTCATTCAAAGCTGAAGAGGTTTTTTTCTAATCTGTTTTGAGTTGTACCAACACCCAGCTGTCATTCATATACTGCCTTGTCTTAAAAAAATATAATAAGCTACTGTTAATAAAAGCATGGCCAGAGAAGAGTAAAAAAGTTGGTGAAAAGTCTACAGAGCAAGTCCTGTGAGGAGCAGCTGAGGGAACTGGAGTTGTTTAGTCTGGAGAAGAGGAGACTGAGGGAAAACCTTATAGCTCCCTACAACTCCCTAAAAGGAGGTTGTAGGAAGGTGGGTGACAGGAAATGGCCTTAAGTTGTACCAGGGGAGGTTTTTCTAATATCCAATCTAAAATTTGTTCACCAAAAGGTTTGCTAAGCACTGGAACAGGGTGCCCGTGGAAGTGTGAGAGTCACCATCCCTGGATGTCTTTTTTAAAAGACGTGTAGTTGTGGTGTTTAGTGGTGGACTTGGCAGTCTTAGATTTACAGTTTATTTGGTGATCTTAAGGGTTTTTTCCAACCTACATGATTTTGTGAATCTAGAAGGTGACTTCCTGATCTTAAGATGATGTTAAGATTACTGTTTTTGTGAAATAGTGCTGTTCCTTAAAGTTAGTAATTTAGGCTGATACCTAAATGGATGTTCAGGAGGACCTATATGTATGCCTATATAGCTGAAATCCATTCAGGGAATGGAAGGCAGAAAGAAAGATTCACTTGTTGCTTTTTAACCTCTCACAATGTATTAAGTACAAGCTAATCTGGGCTACCTGGAGATAAAGTGGGAGGGCCAAAACCTCAAGTAAATATTTGGAGTGCTAATCCTAACTTAAAAGTTTCCGAACTAGGTGCTAAATAGACATAATAGCTCTTGAGTTTGGACACTTCCACTTCAGAAGCTGCCAATTGACCTACCCTTCTCATGGCTGATGATTGCTGCAAAGAACAGCAGCAGCCAACACGTCCTGCTGTTCTCCAGTAATGAGACCTTTCTCCTCAAGTCCAGAAAATGTAATAGAAAGCACAGTTGCTGAGTCTGTCGGGGCAGAAGCATCAGCAGTAAAAGATTAGGTATAGAAGAAAAATGCAGGACATCTTTGTAGATGTAAAATGTTATTTAAATCAGTGGACTACAAGGTATTGTGGGAGTTTCAGCTGCCCAGTTTTCCATTGCTTTATGAACTGAAAGTAAACTGTGCTGTGAGGCAGCCAAGTAGGCCAGTGACAATGAGTTTTGGGCAGTATCTCTGCTAGTCCTAGTTTTCAGATATAGGTTTGTAGTCTTCCAAGGATCTTGCATCTGAAGGGTGTTTGAACAGCCCTTGTTCTGTTTTACATTTGTCACCAAAATGTTACTCTTAAGCACTTAAATGAAAAAAGGTGTTTGTGGGAAGAAAAATACTCAGTATTTCAGTGGAAGGTAGAGGTGGAAAACATGGCTGCTTTCCACATGCTTCCTACAGCTTTTGTTATTTCCTTGCAGAAACATCAGCTTCCTGATTTTCAGATGTTCACCTTCTATCAGTTCCTCTTACATGGTCCTATTGATGTAAAAATAATAATTAGTCTAAATTATGACCTGCATCATATACAGTCTAAATTATGACCTGCATCATATACAGTCTAAATTATGACCTGCATTATATACTCTTGGTTAGGATCTAAAATAACAACAGCACCTCCTCTGCCTTTTAAGCTTCTGATCAAGTAGTCAGGTCTTTTGTTTTGTTACCCAAATATGTGGGTACTGTTTGGTTCTTCCCTGTGAAATACAGGTAGAGAGAGGAACAAAGAAGGATGCCAGTTAACACTGCCATGGGGAGTGGAAAGTACTGTAATTAAAAGCACCAACAGCAGATGCCATCACAATTTAGCAGTGTCCTGCTGGGATCTTTCTCATGAGTCGTCATACCTCCCGATGTGGCTGCTTTCTTCCCATGTCTGAACCTACATGGAAAGGTTTAATCTGTCTTGGAGTTTCTTCAGCATTGGATCTAAGAGGAGAAATGAGTTAAACCTTAGCCTGCTCAAAGCTGTGTGTGAAGATGTGGAAGGAAAGAGCTGGATTAATCTTGTATATAGCTGTAATTCCAAATAGAGCTTCACCTGGCATATGTGGGATGAGATCCTGCCTCAGAGTTAGTGTTGTTATTAACAGCACTGGCTCAGTTTTAGAAGGCAACGGCTGGATATCATGCCAGGGAGCTGGCTGAGCTCTTAATTAGCTACAGAAAGGTGCATCAGAAATACAGCAAGACAGGGCGTGATGTCTGGTGACTTCGTGTTGTATTATTCCCTACAGTTTCCTTTGTGCCCTCACACATTTAATGAGATACGAGGGCCTTGACATTGACCCTGTGTTGTGTCAGGGCATAAAGCAATTTGTTATGTATTTATATATATACTGATTTAATTTTCTTTTTCTTAGAATGAGCTGGAAACAATATAATGAGCCGTCAGTGATGACCAATGATAAGTGCTGTTTTGTAGTTAAGCAGTCATTTTCTTCTATTTTATTCTTCATCCCACCATTTTACAAATATATCTAATAGCAAGAGAGGAATTTCCAAATTTGTTGAGGCAGGTTTTTCTTTGCTTCTTAAATGTATAGCTTTGCAAAGCTGTTTTGCGGAGACTACTGCAGTTCCTGCGTGAAACTTTGCAGTTATTCAATGAGTTTGCACTCTTTAAATGTCCTAGATTTGTTGCTACAGAAGTAGGAGGAGAAAATTCTTGTATACTTGTAGGGACCATTTTCTGTATTTAAAGTAAAACTTATGTCTTCCTGGTTCTGTGTTAACAAATTCCTAGAAAACTATGATTTTAATTTAGGCAGAATTTGTGGCAAGACATGACAGCAGGGTGGGGACTGTCCATCTTAAGGAATACCTTTCAGATAAAAGAGTTCTAAAAGCAGAGGTCAGTCTTTATCAGGCCATTCATCAATTACCTCCTTCAAGTGCTATAAATGTAAATCCTTTCCAGAAACAGTTTCATTCACACTCCTGAGGCTCTTTGCCAAGTCCTTGGTAGCATATACTTGTTACCTTAGCAACCTGTAGGGGTTAAATGCATGCCTAGGAGAGCGCAACATTACAGATCACACAGGGTAACTTTGTTTTCCACCAATAACAGGGAATATCTCCTAGCAGGAGGAGCAGTTTCTCATTTTCCATGTGATGCAAAATACCATTACAGAGTATCAAATTACTAAATGACACTTGACTGGACTTCAAACGGGTACTAACCAGCTTACTAATGGAATATATATTTGCATGTCTTTTGCAGTTTTGCACCCATGGGAGAGAAGAACCAAAAAGGACTGATTTTTCTGGGTCTATCAGAAATGAAAATTAGGATTGAACTTGCAAAGCCAAAGTTGCGCTGTCCCCTTCTTAGAGATCAGAATGAAAATGAGTGCAAGAGAGGGCTAAGAGAAAAATCTGTTCCAGCTTCAAAGTTTACTTCCATTTATAGTTTGATTTCATAAAACACTGGTCCTATTTCCATAAAATTGAAATTAACCAATTTCTTTAAAAAAATTTTAGTTTCATTTTTAGAGCTTGCACTTACTCAGCACCATCTAGTGGACTGACTGCTACTGTCATTGAGAGCACTGCTGGTCTTTGTAAACCACACAGCAAATCAGAGCATGCAGTCCTTGCAGTGTGAATGATATATCTAAAGTAAATTTGTGACTTGTTTTAAAACTGAATCAGAAGATTAGCAGGTGTTTAGTTGAAAAGGAGTGGTGCAAAGGAAAGACAGTTTAAGGTACGTGCGGATAATGCAGCCTGTTACCTCCTGCATTCCTTCAATCCATTGAGCCTTCTCACCCACATCTCTGTCTCACTGTGTGGTGCTGTCTAGGTTGTAAGCTTCTCTAAGGCAGGATTTTGGAATACTGTTTCTTTGTGCACTACCACACAGCACAAATCACAGCCTGATTGCCACTGTCATACAAATGATAAATACGAGCTGGTGCTAATAGTGAGCTCTGAAGTCCTCACCTGAGGAAAATAGTCTTTCTAATTTAAATTGTAGGCAAGGAATTCAGCATTTGGCTCTTTGAAAACACAGGATTTTGTTTATAGTAAAATAAATAAATAAATAACATAAAAAAAAATCCCTTGGGAAACCCTCAGTATAGATTGCACATGTGCAGAAAACAAGAGAATTGTCCAGTCATCCCAGTGGCTGCATCGAGACTCAGGAAAAGATAAGGTGGCTGCAGCTCAGGCTTTTTGGGGATGCGTGGGAACAGGTTTGCTTTTTTTGAGCTGTAGCAAGAAGGACCAGATCTTTGGGAAAATGAATGTCTCTAGAAGCCTGTGTGTTCCTATGGCCCTGGCTACAGTACCAGCATCCTACTGCTCTCTCTTAAATAAGGTTTCTCTATTGGCAAGCCTTCAATTTTGTAGCTCCAGTTGCAAATGAAGAGAGAGCAAAGACACAGATCCTGAGTCTCTGGACAGAGGACCCTGACAAAAGCCACAGATGTGTGGGTGAGAGCAGGCAGCCAGTGCACTTGATCAGTGACACTGGAAAAACACCAGAGGCAAAAGCTCCCTCCAGTGTAAGGAGCAGCGAGCATCACTGAGAGTAAGGGCAACTATAGAAAATAGGAGCAAAGCAAAGTTGTGTTACAGCAAATGCGCCAAGTTGTAACATCTTGCCCTTTAAACCTCCTTGTGTTTAAACATTTCATGACTTTAGGGTCTGGGTTTTTTTTGTTCAATTCACATGTTTTGGAAGATAAAAATAAGTGGGTCAGTTTTATTTTGTAAATTTGTATGCATTAGCACAATAACATTGTGCTGAGGTTTCCAAAAAAGATATTCTTAAATAATTTATAGAAACATTTCACTCCAATTTTCCAAAACCTAAATGTGCAGACTAGTTTGTTTCCCAGGTTTAAGGAAACTCAGAACTTAAATAACATTTTATTTCTTTTCTAAGTTTTTATGTAGTGGAGCAGTCAGAATATCACTTGTCTTCTGGCCTCTTCACAGTACTGTGTTGCAACATAACCTCTCCAGGAAGAAGTGGCTGATTTTACAGATAAAAAAATAAAGGTTATGGGGTTTTCTTTTTCAAGTTGCAAATTTAAGACAATAGCTGTGGATACTGATGGTAGTGTACGTGTTCGTGCAGGTGGGTGCAGTCCTGTCTGAAAATCCATGTGGCTCCCACTGACTGCAGCAGAAAACATGAGTCCAAAAAGGTCATAATGTTTTAAGTAAACGAATCCTGATGTTTTAGAGGTTTGGGGATAAATCCTACAAAAGCTCTGCTTTTGTACTATCTGTGAACCAAATATTAGCTAGCATATGGGAATTCAAGAAAATGCTTAAAATTGTTTCCTCTCTTTCTGTTTCTCCTCTAGCTCTGGGATTGTACACAGTAAATGCAGTATATGGAGATACTATTACTATGCCTTGTCGTCTAGAAGTACCAGATGGTCTTATGTTTGGAAAATGGAAATATGTAAGTATAGCTTACCTTTACATTCATTAGAATAGATATAAGATGATGTGTGGGTTTTTGGCGTGAGATTACAAGAATCCAATCGATAGAATTTCTGCATTAGATATGAAAACATTCATTCCTGTGTTTGTAAAACTGCAGGATCCCAATCTGCTTTATTTCTGCCAAGAATAGATTAGAGGTTTGAGGAATTTCTCTCATTGTTCAAGAGAAATAATTTTTCTGGAGTTCCCTGCCAACCTGTATTAGAGATCTGGCATGTTACTCAATGGTGTCCTGCTCGCTTGACAGAGCCATCGTTGTACATTTGAATACTTTTGAAGCGGGCCGCCTGAAGCAGGGAGTGCTTCGTCCCTGGGAAAGCTCTGTGCTTGGGTCTGATTGATCTGACAGTCACACAATACTGTTTCATGCTTCAGTGTCTTTAATGCACAGCAAAGAAGAGGGCAGTACTGACCTTAGTAGAGTTTCTGGTGGTTTCACACTGCCATTTCTGGCACGTGGAGAACAGAGGCAAGAACGCCAATGCTCTCCTGGTTGTCTTGGCCAGCCTGCAGTAGGAACACCACAGGATGTGCTTCTCCTATATGCGACTAGTATTCAGGGCCAAAAGGAGAATAAGCTTATCAAAGTCAGAGGAAACCTGGAAACATGCTTGGAGGAAAACACCAGGATACCAAATCCCTTTTGATTCTCAGACTGACATCAGGGCAACTAGTTTTCTTGCTATCGTAAAGTTCATCAAAATCTTCTCTTGTGCTCAAACCAAAATATTACCAGCAATAACAGGTGATATTTGCTCTGACAGTGGATTTAAAATTACATTGTTCTGTCTCCTTTTAAATGGCACCCACCTGCCTATTTTACAACAGACTGGTCTGCTGCTGAGGGTGTTTCATAATCCCTCCTGGCTACTTCCCTTGGGACCTGGAAGTTTGCAGCTTTTGCAGCCCTTGTCCAGTCAAGAGTCCCTGCTTTACACACATATTTTGAGAAGTGAAGTCAGAAGTCTGTGGAGGACATTTTCCTAAAAGGGACAGTGAAACTGTTTCATGCAAGCATTTTCAGAAGATGCAGGACCTGCATTTTGCAATGTGCTTTTTAGATTGCTGACTTCTCTTGGGAAGAAGTCCATCTGCATGAAGATGCAAGGCTATTTTGAGAAAAAGAAATGCATTTCTCTTTCCAGTGCATTTGGATTGCTTTTCTCAGGCAAGTACCAAGCAGCAAATGAAGATGTTATAGCTTCTCTTAAACGGAAAGGGACACAAAACCTAATGTACAGAAAAGCCCGTCCAATTGCTATTTTATGAAACAGTGGATGCGTCCAAGTGAAAGTGATACCCATTCTCCCAGGGCAGCTCCCAGCACGGCAACGCTTGTTATTAGCAGGAGGAGGGTTTGGTTTAGGCTTTTTAGGTCAGATGATTGTTTCATTGGAAGGAGGAGGAACTGCATTTTCTGCTTTGCTGCCTTGGGAGCAGCAATTCGGGCTGCTGGTGGGAGCCCTAGGGCGCTGGGAGGCTTTCACTGTGGCAGGAGCAGGTGTTGCTCCCTTCAGCATCTACCTGTGCAAGCTCACGTGCTGGGTGAGCATACAGAGTTAAGAGCTTGTTTGCATCTGACAGCCAACTTTGCTGGTATCGAGTCAAGATGAAGTTTTCTTTCTTGTGTGACAGATACTTAAAGTAATCCAAGAGTTAAAAGTGGGAACGGGAGAAAGACTGCAAGGGAATTTAAACTTCATGTTAGCTGTTGCTTCTTGCTCCCTGCCCAGCTCTGACACTGCTCATCTCTCCTCACAGCATTGTCATGCTTTTGTGGGCTCTGCAGTCAAGCTGAGGTATTGTGCTGGGAACACTATTCGCATCAGTGCTGCAAGGTGCAAGGGATAAAGGGGAACTAAAACCTTTTTCCAGCCCCCAGCACAATACTGAACATAAAGATGGAGTCAGCCTTTCACCTCATTTTATTTAAAGGCAGACAGTGCCTGTCCCTGCTCTGGGGGGCAGGGGAATGAAATCCTGCAGAACTCAGCCTGTAAATTTGTCTCTCATAAAAGTAAATTTGTGATATGGTAGATTTGTGCAAGGCTGTCAGCTTTGTATTCCTCTTTAGGATGGCAACTGCACAGTTATTAGTATAAGGAGGATGTCTAGAAAGTGATACTTTGTACATTATTCTAAGATGCATAAATAATATTTGATTGTATGTGTATTCCCATGCTACAAGCTCTTGGGTCCTTTAAAAACAAAGAGGGGGGAAAAAAGCTAAAAACGAATTTAGAATAAAATAGGTAGTTATGCCTGATTAAATCCTGCATATGGAATGAAGTCTGAATATCCCAGACAAATGGTATGAATATGTAAAACAATCATGAGAAAAAAGGAAACTGCAGCTTTTGAGCCTAGCTCACGAATGTTTCTATTTCAAATACTTTTTCATACTCACAGAGGCAAGTGGTGCCATGACCACCAGCCTGCATTAGAGGAAGCCCTATGCTGTGCTGAGATTGAGTTCTATCTATTGAAATTCTATCTACTGATGATATTCTCAATTTGCACCACGGCGGTCTTAAATCAGCTCTCGTATTACACTGAATTTCTTATTTGCACAGCAGAAATTAATCAGGAAAAAACCAGTCTCATGTAGTTTTCAGATGTTTTTTAAATTACGGGTTTGTACCAATTGCAAATCTTCAGGAACTTCTAAATGAGTGTTTATGCAAAACAGAGGTGTTTATCCTTTTATTATAGGAAATGCCAAATGGATCTCCAGTATTTATTGCCTTCAGATCATCAATGAAAAAAAATGTACAGTATGATGATGTACCAGACTACAAAGACAGGTTGAGTCTCTCAGAAAACTATACATTAACCATCAAGAATGCAAGAATCACTGACGAAAAGAGATTTGTATGTATGCTAGTTACAGAAGATGATGTTTCTGAAGAGCCAACGATAGTCAAAGTCTTCAGTAAGTAAATCTAGTTGTTACTACCGTTAACATTCATCAGCATCTGAATTGTAAATTATGGAAACTTTTGTTTAAGGGAAGGATTGAAGCCAAGAAAGTAAGTTTGGCTGAGTAAATTACTAAGACTAGCAAATTTCTGCAGCTTTCAAAAATGTAATCTACTGGTGGCATTTATGTAACAAGACTGCCTGCACTTGCAGTTTATTCATGATAAGTGCTGCCTCAAAGAGAATTTTAGGCTTTGATAATGACTCACTTATGTGATGTCATTTGGTTGGAAATGAAAAATGTAAAATTAGCACTGATTATTTTCCATTTGTTCTCCGAATGATTTTTTCTGCAGGAGGGAAGCATTAACTGTGTGCATTCTGCGGGATTAGATCAGTGGAGAGGTTTAAACCAGCTCCAAGAATCTAGTACACAACAGTATGAACTATGATAAGTGATAGAGAGGCTGGAAAACGAGTTGCTTGTTTCGTCCCCTGCTGATCTACCAGGAGGAAGACCAATCTGTAGTTCTGGTTTAGAGCTCAGCAGAATTTATTAGCATTTGATATCGCTACAAACCAATAGCAAGGCTGAGCCACAGCATGATGAGGCACAGTCCTGCTCTGACCTTGCACAAGAGCATGGACAAACCTGGCCTCTTCCTGTTGCTGATTCAGAGCAGACATATAATCCCTCAAAACCTGACTCAACTTGTGGAGGTGTCCGTTACTCCTTTTTAGGGGCACAGGTCTGCTGAGGCTAAGGTTAGTGTTTGTAAAAGCTTCCCTGTGACTGCAGTGGGTATCTTCCTCAGCTTCATGTTTTGATATGGCTTTTTTTAGACTTTGCTGTTCTTCAGATGCGGATATTCACAGCCACAGTAAAGCTCTGTTGTGGGAACACGTTGCTTGCGGAGATCATTGGTTTCAAACAGATCACGCTTCTCCTTGAAAATCATGCATTTGCATTTTGGAACTTTAGTCTTCTGTTAGGGAGACGGTGTCAGGGAGTCATCAGTAGTGTCTAGGCAGAAGTTTGTCAGTGGCCTAAGTGAGTTTGAAGCTAGATTAGGAATCAACAGCATTTCCTTTCCCTCCTTTCACTTTCAATTTGGCTGCGAGAACAATCAAATTAATGACAACAGGGAGGAGCGTGCTCAGAGCACGCATAGTAAATGCAGCGCTCCAAAGGAAATGATAAAGAATTATCGTGTTTACTTATTGCACAGCAGTAAATATGTAGATGAGACAGTGGTATATGGTGAAACAAAATGCTAACTGCTTGAATTACTGTGTACTGTACTAAATATTAACACAGTGCTAGCTCAGCCATGGAGCACAGCCTGTATGTTTTATTGTATGCATTAATACTAATGAAGAAACCTTCTATTTTCAAAGGAAGATAAGAATAGAGGATGCATTGTAGGTAATGTGGCTGACTTAGCACTACAAGAAAAAATTACCTTTGCAGTTTTTCATTTTGAATTCATACCTCTAGGGTTCTTTTAATATTTCTTTGCCTTTAGCTCCCTTGAGTCTGGTTTTTGGAGTTTGAATTTTTATTGTTGCTTGCTTCTTTGGTCTGCTCATGAATGAGTTAAAAGTAGCTTGCAAGCTTCATTTATTTAACTGTTCAAGGAGTTTCTAGCTCCTTGAACCACAGATACAGAGCTAAGCTGCAGCAGTGCAAACCCACATAAAACAAAATCTTGTGCACCTGAAACTGAGCTTATCCCAGAAGTCCTGACTGACACTTGGTTTCACTGGAGCTTGTCATGTCCTCAGCTTTGCTACCTGATTAACTCAGAACGAACAAGGCTGGAATGGCTTATTGCACAGATACCACCTGCTAATCTCACTCACTGGACCACTCAAACCTTACCAGTTTTCCAGATGGATCTTGTTGGCATCTTTTTTCCTGCAATTAAATGGCCAGAGTTTCCAAAGCAAGCATCCTGGTGGACATTAGCTGCTACTCTGCTACACCGATGCTTGACTTTTGCAGGCAGTGAGCTCTTTGTCCTCCCTTTATAGGACCCGTATAGAGTTGCAAAGTACTCTGGCAAGCTTTTGAGCTGAGAGATAAGCAGTGTGCTGAAGTTGCAAACCCACCAGAGTGGGTTCTGCTGCTGCCAAGTTTAAAATTTCTTCTTGCTTCAGACGCTGAGCTAGTAAATGCCAAATAAGTCTTTTATAGTGAATTACCGCGGTGCACATGCTGCGGCTGTGGGGATTTGGCAGCAGGCTTTGCCTTTCGGAGGCTGCTCTGAGAGAGCAGGTGGCAGCATCTCAACTGGAGCATCTGCTCCGTCACCAGAGCACTGAAAAGAGGGATTGCCACACAGGGGCCATGGAGCAGGAGGTTCTCCCCTCAGTAGGAGCATTGTAGGGGTGTCTAAAGCACAGAGTAGGTCTTCTCAAACCGGTCCTGAGGTAGATGAGAGATGAAGGGAAGCAAAGTCAAGGTGAGAGACGGAGTTGTGGTTTGTGGTTTGATTAGCTGGTGACTGTGACAGGCAGCTGACTATGCCTGTTTATGAGACCCAAAAATCTGAGCCAGGAGGGCCTGTTAATGGTCTTGTAAAAGCCAATTTGCTTGAACTGACATGAAAATGTTTTGTCCTTGACAGGTTCTTACAGAAAATAGGTTAACCTTTTTTCCTTTAAAACTAACAAAGGAGAGCTAAGTGTGCATGTTTGTTTTTGAAAAATAAAAATAATCTTTGTTAGCCTTTTGAAGCAATTGTGGTGGTTTTCATGTACAGCTTTGCCTATTTTGTTTCGGGATTGTTTTGTTTTGTTTTTTTTGCCACAAGCGACGTTGTTTGAAAATGTCAAATGAATAGCTTCTTTTATTGCCTTTCATTTCCCTTTTGAGCTGTTCTTGTTCCATCCTGGCTTAGTCTTTCATGCAAAGAATATCCATGCATTTGTGCACACTCAAACACGCACACATACATGCACATGCACACAGAGCAAGTGGATTACTGGTAAAATGTGTAGACTTGCTATCTCTGTGACAGCAGGAGCAGTGCACCTGCACATTAGTAACTTCATCAGTGTGTAGAGATTTCGGACGGTAGTGTGAAGTTCACTTTGGTCAGAGATTACTGACATACATACGTTATTTCACAGGGAGCTTAATTTGGGAAAAGGGTTATGTAAACTGGCATGGTTAAGGGTGTTTCAGTCTGTAGAATTGTATAATACCTATGGTTGTTTAAGCAGTATAGATAGTGCGTAAGGGTTTTCTTTGACTGTATAAACATAGGTTTATTTTTTCCTCCTCTTTTAAAATTATGGGGAAAACTGTCTCTTTTGGAGATACAAATTTGCATTCCGGGCTTCAGGCCAAACTATTTTAACAGGCAAGTTATATAGTCTCTAGAAGGTAGTCTTTTATGATGAAAACGTTGATAGATCCTCCACTTTGGCAAGCTAAGAGGTCCATCTACCATAATGAAAGTAAATAAGAAGACATACTGGCACTGAAGAAAAAGTTTATTTTTTAAGAAAGTCATAACTAACTCAGAATCAGTTAAAGTAATTGCATTTATCTCTATCATCTCAATTTCTTGAACGTAACAATCCCAGTTAGGAAAAATAAACATTAGAAGAATGACTAGGTTAAATTTGTTCTTTTATAATGTCACAGCTCAGCTATAGTAATATCCACAGTAAAGCTGCTTTTCTGTTGCTATAGTTTCTGTAACACTAGTTCTTTCTGCAGCATGTGTATAATATAAATCAGATCAATCTCTCCTCCCAGGTGTTGAACTAGTCTGCCTGGCTAAAATATATGTTGTTATGCATGGAATTCTTTATGGAAGGTATGACACATTTTAAGGTGATGGTTTTTCCTTTTCAATCCATTTGCTAATATTGAGGTTTAAGTATCTCACTTTTTCTTCTTTTAATGACAAAGCATAGGTAAGACTGCACCAGGCCAGATTGCTTTATTTAGTCTCAAAGTCCATGTATCTTTTAGTGACTTTTTGTTTTTCAAACAGCTGTTTGTGCTCCCTTCACTAGTACTTTTGTCTTATTTATGTTTTAGAACAACCCTCTCAACCAGAAATCTTACATCAAGCAGACTTCTTAGAAACAGAGAAGCTACAAATGGTAAGAGCAGCATTCTCCCTCAAAGTTATCTGCGTGACAGCTGCCTGAAGTCCCTTTACAGTCAAGACGGAGAGAGGTGATGGACTGAGGCTTAGAGTGAGGGGGGGGGGGGGCTGTGTGTGTATGCACATCTGCCTGTGAGGGGTCATGGTCTAATAGCCAGGCTGAGCACAGGACAGTTCCCTCGCCACTACTGTATTAGCCCTGCCTGATTCTGCAAACGTGTCCATCCTGATCTTGGATCCACCACCAGACCCTCTTCCAAATTGCACCTAAGCCTCACTGCTGGGATTTGTCCTATTTAAGAAAAATGGTTGGGGGTCAGCATTTGAACTTTCTAGAAATGTTTATCCAAAGCAGCATAAGTGAAAGCAGAATTATATTAAAACACAGTGGAGAAAAAGTGACTAATTCCTATCTTTTTTGCAGCTTGGGGAGTGTGTTTCACGAGAGAGTTATCCTGAAGGCAATGTTACGTGGTACAAAAATGGGAGAATTTTGCAGCCTGTGGAAGAAGGTACATTTCCATAACGGCCAATGTTCCTGAATCCACAGACAGGTGTATGCATGAAGAACTGTGCTTATAAGAGTTGTTCTACTTTAGTCTAATGTATTATTCCTTTGAGGAAAACAACTCATATGGAAAGATGAAACTGATAGGAAACTTTAAGGCCTTTCAGAGCACCCATGTTATGCCATATCATCTCTCTCTCTCAGTTCTAGCTTGAAAACCATACCATGTAGAAGGACAGTTGTCTTTGTTAATGTTACTGAGCCTACGGAGCTAGTAGAAACCTGTATCTAATTTTCAGCTTTTTATAAGGTATTAACTGACTCGGTTTCACATCTGTCCAGTACTGTGGTTTGGGCCATGTAGTTGACCATTTCCTTATACAGGTATTTATTTTCCAGTATGTTTTAAGAACACTGTTTTTCCCCCCCTTTCAACTTTGATTTTGACAGGCTGATCAGCCTGCAATATTTTTCCGTTTCATAAATTGAGAATGCTTACAAAATGAAGTTATAAATATGATCTTGAAAATAGGTTTTGTCAGCATTTTTGAGGCCTTCTTTCTGTCTTACAAATTAATGTTGTTGGTAAAACGTCCCTGGTATACATCAATGGCAGTAGTAGAGGAAAACTGTTTGTACAGTCTCTTGGGTAATTTGTCATGTTGCTTGCATGTTTGCAGCCTCATAACAAATACAGAGCAGGTAATAAAATGCAGGAAAAAAGGTTTCGAATTCTGTCTGTATGATACTGAAACAGTGTTTCCTTTTCAGTTGTGGTCATAAATTTGCAAAAGATTGTGGATAAATCAACTGGACTCTTCACCATGACATCATCTCTTCAGTACATGCCAACAAAGGAAGATGCAAATGCCAAGTTTTCTTGCGTTGTCACATATTATGGACCATCTGGCCAGAAGACAATACAGTCTGAACCAGTTGTCTTCGATGTTCACTGTAAGTTATTAAAAAACATCTCTTGCTGTATGAAGACTGAGTTGGGGGAAAAAACCAAAATCAGAGATAGTTTACAACATTATAGAGAACGTTGCTGCTTGGCTGTCAAGATGGTTTCTTCAATGCTGATTTGCAGCGAGAAGGTCTGAGTACATTGTCTGTGTCATTTTTACTTATCTCCAGATTTACCTGTGATTTCTTTCTTTCTATTGTAGAACATTGAATATCAAAATTGCATTGACATGGGGAAGGTGGTAACCACAAAAAGTCACAGTGAAATGGGCTTTTCAGAACTTAGAAGTTAGAGTGGTTTATTACAGTGACTCTGTGCACTTTGAAATATGCAGTAAATACACAATGCAGTTTTTAGTATACTCAAATGTTTTTCATTTTTGCAGAGTCAGCACTGAACAGCTAATGCTGGCAGACTACCTTGCAAAAAATGCAGTAGCTTCTCTACAGCTATAAGATATATTTACATTACATTTTTACATTTAAAATGTATCATTTGAATATTGGTAGATTTTTAAGTAGAGAATTTGTGTAAATAATTACTTCCAGCTGGCCTAAGTCCTAAAACTTCCTTAGTGTGTTACTGACTGATGTGGAAATCGGAATTCTCCTTTGAATAAACAAAGTTGGTGAGGAAAGATCAGAGGGGATGGTAGCAGTTAGAGAGGAGGGAAGGAGCATTTCAGAGTCTTGTAATATTAGCCTTCTGAAGGACTGTAGAAGGCAGTAGATCATAACATAATGTAGAGGCCAGGAGATAACGCAGTATGTCCAGTCAAGTGTTGCCTTTCTGTACACTTCAGGTAACACCTCAGCTTATAAAAGAAAATTCCCTTTTTGGGGAATTACAAGGTCTAATTATACAGGCCAGCATCTAATAGGGTCTTAGTATACATTGTGTAACAACTCTATAGTCCAGCTGAATACAAAGAAAATTAGCAAGATACTGGATTTCTCCAGATACCATGTGTGCTCTGTTGCCTTGAAAATGAAAGCCACAGGCTTGAAGTAGCAGGATGTGTTCCACCTAGATGATCAGTGGCTTCTCCTTCACAGGTAAAGTTTGTTGACAGCCACAAAGTAGGGGATCAGTTTTGACCTTGATCAAATCAAATCAAACCTTGGAGTAGTTGCTCCTTGGTTTCACCTGGAGAAGCTAGAGTAAACTAAGGCCTTCTTTTGACCAGCTGTTTCTGCAGAACTCATGGAGAAGAAAACCTCTGAGATAGCAACCGTTATCCTTGAAAATAATATAGAGATTTCAAGCCTGCAGACCCCTATGCCATTACTTTAAAGCTAGACGGTTTGGAGTTTTCTTTTGGTTTTGCTTTAAGATTAAGTACCAAATTTCTCTAGTTTTTTTCTGTCACCTGTGGAGTCCCGTGATTTTCCAGCCGTCTGCTTGCCAAGAGATGCCTTGCTGTCCTCATATCCTCACCACTTTCATGCATTAGTCTACTTCACCTGTTGAGGATGAGGCTCTTACAGATGTCTGTGATGCATGTACTATGTGCACTTGTAATTATGGACTACTCAACATGAAGGATAAAGAAGGCTGCACAGCATTGCAGAAGAGTCACTGCACCAGATAACATGTGTACTCTGAATTGAAGATATAACGTTTGCTAGACTAGCTCTTTTAATATTGGTCTTGTAACACACAATTTAATAGTTTTTCCTCCAGAGACAGGCAATGTTATCGTGCTGCTAGTTAGCCAACAGTGGGAGACGGGCACACCCTTCAGTACTGAAGAGGCCTCAAGTATGAACTGTGGCTTTGAAGTAGGGGGTTAACCAGTTCCCTTTCTGAGTATTTTCATTTGCTGTAACTTGAATTCCTTACTCTGCTCAAATGCATTTGCAAATGAATTTGTGAAACTCTTTATTAATAGACATCCAAAGCTTCATTTCATGACTCATGTTAGTTGATGATAATGACATGTCTGATTTGGTTTTATTTTTTAATTTAGTTCAGTGATCCTAATGTTTCTTTCTCAAAATATGTGATTTCTTTAATGAGTCAAATGTAATGCAGATGAAAAAAAATGGCAGACTCCAATACTAAAAAATGAAAGTCTTTCTTTCAGCCTTTTTTTTTCGAAACTGTCAAAACTGTTCTGTTTTGCATCTCTGAAGCAAGTAGAAAAAACTCCTAAGAAGACTTGCTGTTCCTCCTTGCAACCTACCTGTTTATCATAAAGAAAGGAGGAGAGCATGACTAAAACTCTGCCTACACAAGATTTTTTTTAACATATATACCTGTTCAATCAGGATCTAAGAAATGTGTTACTGTCTTTGGGTTTTTTTCAGCTCTGGATTAGTGCATTGTAGTACTCAAGTGTTTAATAGGTAGTTGACATCGTGAAAGCAGCCATCCACTGTAACTGAGTATGAGAAGAAGAGTGAATTAGGTCCTGCTGAGTTGGGTGCTAGTTGGAATTGCCTATCTTTGCTCAGCTAGCAGTAGTTATCATCTCTGGTTTGCAGCTATAGCAAGCAAGCTACTGAAAGTAACCTGAATAGTAAAAGAGAACTCTTGGATATGGACTGTTAGATAGTATCTCAAATATGTAAATAATATAGACTCCAGTTATGATTCTGGCTCAGCATTAATCAGTATAAAAAGATGGTGTTTGTCAAGCAGACTTTCCAGTCATGCTCTGTTGTTAATTGTCTGTCTTAATATGGATATGTGGTACTGTCTCCCAGAATTTTGCTCTTACAGAAACAGAATCTCGGGTATACAGAAGCGCAAGGTAAGAAGAGTCAAACCAGGGGTATGTGCCTCTTAGAGGCAAGGCAGACCTTCACCAGGCTGCTCCTGTTTATTAGTGAAAGCAGGGGAGCACATTAGTCATGCTAATAAGCACTCAGCATTGCATTTCATACTGTCTTCCTGTCATCAGGTTGCATCTTCCTCAGAGGGGTGACCTCTTCATCTTAGAGGACAACTTAGTCTTTTGCTATTCGCTCCTATAGATTTTATTGTATTTTTTTAAATTTCAAGAATGAAATTAAAATTTTGCTCCTGCTTGATTGCAGTAGATAGCAGGGTAAGATTATTACTACAGAAAAACTGGTGGTTTGCAAGAATGTCATTCTTGTTTAACTGTGTCAATTTTTAATCCAATTCTGTTCATTTCTAGAAATACCTGTTCCAAATGAAGGTCTTCCTCATTATAATTAACCTCTTTCCAGTCTTGAGACAAAGCCTAAGCATCCTAGACATCCTTTATGATCACTTTTTCACATTTGGTCACCTTCCCCTAAACTTCACAGAAGAGACAAGTTTCTGCAGCAGGCTAGCTCACCAGATAGGCCCTGAAACCACTGTGGGTTTTATTGGCACGCCAGGAGGCACGCCTGTGATTCCTGGACAGCTACTTCATCGCACTGGTTGTATTCCCCACAGTACTGCTGCCAGACTTCCCTTTCCTAGTCAGGCGAAGTCATGCTTCAGCCCTGAAGGTACTGAGATAGAGGCTGTTTGGACATGGAAGGGAGTTGAGGCTATCGCATCTGAAGGAGGGAGGATGTGGCATGTTGAAGCCCAGTACCCCTCCTCCTGGGAGGAGGAGTGAGATGCTGTGTTAGGGCTCTCAGACATCGAGAGGCCACAGCAGAATGCAGCTCCTGTTACTGAGAAATCCCGTAGCAGAAGACAGACATGATGAATGCCTTAAGGGTCAGAAGGGCTATAGAGCACACACTTCACTAAACACACAAAATCAGCTGTCAGGCAGGGGTTTCTCTGCTGTGTAGATTTTTTTAATGGTTAATGAGGTGCACTGTACTGTGTCTTAATGCAAGACTGGCATCTTTGGTGGAATTTTACTTATTCATTGAAATTAAAACAGTGAGAGTTATCAGCCCATATTATTTCCTTTAATTTTGTTCATTTTACTTTGGTTTTGAAAAATTATATTTAGGCTTCTGCTTAGAAAGAATAGCATCTATCATAGTATACTCTGCCTTTGCCTTAAAAAATTGCCAAAGTGTAAGTTATCATCCACTTTCTCTGAACATGACAGAAGTGTGTTACATTTACAGTTCTGTTGCCTATGTTAAGGGTCCTATTATGTTCACCAAATTCATCTTTCTGAAAGCCTGTAGTGATCAGCATATAGAATAGACTGAACATAGATGCTTAGTTCATATTTCTTTCATTTTAATGCAAGGAGGCTATTATCTAGTAGTAATGCAAGGCGTTGAGAGCTTCACTTGTTTTTCTGATTGCTGCAGTCCTCCAAACAGCAAACTTCACAGAGGACAAGTTAATCCCTCATAATGAAGTCACACCATGAAACTGTTCATACTGATCAGGGCTGGGTTTTTTTTTTTCTTTTAAGGACATGATAGGATTGTAATTATTCTGTTTCTATTATAGGTATTTTGGTGAAGAAAAATGGATTTTATATCATACAGCTTCTTTGCAGTTACTTTATTGGTAAAAATATAGAAAGTGTGATTAACTTCAGTTCTTACTTAAAAAGATCTATACATGCAAATACCTTCACCAGCTTGAGAAAAATCTTGTACTCTTTGGCCATGAATATCATCCCCAATAGTGTTACTGTGAGGTTTTTTGCAGAAGCTATTAAATGTGTACATTATTTTCACAGATCCAACAGAGAAGGTGACTATTCAAGTGCTGCCACATAGCAGTACCATTAAAGAAGGTGATAACATCACTCTGAAGTGCTCGGGAAATGGCAACCCTCCTCCCCAGGAGTTCCTGTTTTACATTCCAGTAAGTCTTGCTTTGCTGTCACTGTGTAGTGAAATATTCTGTATCATCCCTTCCTACAGACATTGCTATATGTCAGTATATACGTGATTTTATAACAAATGAAGGCAGAAATTCAATGCAACTAAAACTGAAGGTAGACATCAGCCATTACATCAGACTGTGAGAATGCCTCACGTAAGTTGGAAAAATATTTTGAAAAAAACCTCTCTTTCCCCTTACCCCACATGAAGTTTTTTTGGTATTTGGACCTACAAAAATTGCTAGGCTTCGTTTCCCATAATCAGATTATTTTAACAAGAAACAGTTCTGACTGAAGTAGTTTATCATTTTGAATTAAAAAAAAATCTGATCTGTTGATATAACAGACAAAGATCCAGTAATGATAGTACAGGAAATTAATTCACCTATTTTTCAGATTTTCACAGATTAATCTGTGTGCAGTTCCTTTTCTTTAGTTAATTAATTATTTGGTGGCTTAACAACACAAAAAAGAACAAGTGTTACAGCAGACGAGAAAGTATAGAACAAATCTGTCAAATGCATAAGATGCAGCTTGAAAAAAATAAAGGCTTTGCTACCATTAGTCATCTTCATATTGGTGAAATCCAGATATGGATTTATAGTCTTAAGATTCCTAGTTCTGTCTCCTATGTCCTGCTTCTCTCTCCTATTTTAGAACTCTTTTGTTCCTACTGCAGTAGCGAGCAGAGCTGATCTTGAGAGAGGCCAAAAGCAGTGGTATGCTTTTGGGTATTTCAAAAACTGCTTGTCACCCTTTGAACGTAATCCTCATCTATTTTGGACTCCTGACATGTCTGAGCTGCTGAAGAGCAGCAAGGGAGATTGGGAGCTGAAGTCCTCTTATCTCAGAAAAGCCATTTAGATTCAGCGAGTCATCCTAGGAACTCACTGTGTGCCTGGGAAACGGTGTATGGTGTCTCTCCTTGCTCCACTATCACTGTGAGTGAGCTAAACAGAATCACAGAATGTTAGGGGTTGGAAGGGACCTCTAGAGATCAAGTCCAACCCTGCTGCTGGAGCAGGATCACCTAGATCAGATCACACAGGAATGCATCTAGGTGGGTTTTGAATGTCAAACACCCAAGTTTGTCTTTCTTCAGTCTACCTACTACCTACCTGATACTAGTCCTTTCTCTCAAGGAGAGCTGGAATTGGTGATTTCTTTGCAAGACTCAAGGATATAGTAAATCTGTTTCTGGATCAGAGATAGGAATTTGGGTTTCATTCTATGCTTATTTCAAACCTCGTCTAAGTCAGTCTGTTGTAATCAGGGGGAAAGTGGGGAACTGGATGGACAGAAATCAACACTTGCTGGCTAATTCAAAACACCAGATGTAAGGTAGTGTATACTCTTAACATGATTCATACCATGATATGGGTAGGGCAACACTGGCTTTTGCTGTTGAAAAACATTTATTGCAGTATATGCTTCATTTCATGACTTTTCATAAACTGAGTATGTCATTTCAGATACAGATTTAGAAACAGAATTTGTTTTGCTATTTTGATTTATGCAACACTTTTATTCATAGACTGACTCAGTCTTTTGTTTTCTCCTCTTCTTTCTGCTAAACTTTCAAACTTTGTATTTTAATGTCCTCTTAAAGTTAGTCATTCAATTAAAGGCGTAAACTCTTAATTGTAGGTGGTTTTTAAAACTGTGATGTCATGCAGGAAATAAACCTTAGTATTATTAATAGTTAACTATGCTTCAATGATGCTGTGTGTATACATATTTTGGAGTACTTCATGATCCTTATAATAAGAAAAATCCTCAGCAAAAATTAATGGGTTTAGCATGCCCATACGCAATAAATACTTCGTTTCCCATTCACAGGGAGAAACAGAAGGTATAAGAAGCTCAGATACTTACATAATGACAGATGTGAGACGAAATGCAACAGGAGAATACAAGTGCTCTCTGACTGACAAAAGCATGATGGATTCAACCACCATCACTGTACACTGTAAGTCATTGCATTTTGCAGTGTTCGTTAGGATAAAAGCCTATCTCAGACCTTCTGGGCTGATCTCTCTGTTTTACTTATGTAGACTAATCCAGTTGACCTACAGGAGAACTGAATGATGTAGTCAGTTTGAAGTACTTTCAGTTCATTTTTATTTTTTCTAATGTATTTCTTCTTGAAAACCTTAACTTTCTCAATTCATTGGCTTAGCTACAGACTCACTTTATGTAACCTTTGTATAGTATATGCTAGTATTGCACTGTCACATACAGTGAAATTTCTGTTATTTTATGCTTCACTCCTGTGAAATATATATATGGCAAATTATTCTGCTCCACCTATGCCTTAAAATGTACTCAAACACACAAGCTGGCCTACAGTGGTATCATTGAAGGTCATTCTTCATAGTCAAATTTACATTAGTCTAATATCTTTTCACCTTACCTCAATGAGGTTAAAATGTAAGGAGTCTAGAGAAGAGACTTAAGAATTGATTACAATAGCACAAGGTGGGTTTTTTTCACTTTTCCCAGAATCACGAGTGCTACAGAGCTCAGTAAAGTTTATCTGGATACCAGAGTATTTACACACACTTTATCAGCAACACTTTAAAAGCAACCATTGAACTAGTTGACCAACAGTGTTTACTTTTCAATAGTTGCTTTTAATGTCTTTATATGAGAAAACAAGAGCAGGAACTCTTTCAAACTTTTCTATACTATCACAAGTTGTGAAATGAGACTCAGGTCAACAGTACTGGGTTTCCCCTGAAAACATTGATGGTCTGTAGTCTTCCCAGTTGTATAAATAATAGTTTACAAGTTCAGAGGGACATGATGGATAATGTATTTTAAAGGCTTCCACAGTAGTTATACTTTACCTAAAAAGACATTTCATACTTGTGTACTTGGTTGGTTTTGGTTTTTTTCTTCCTTGGAAGAGGCACAATGCATGCAGAATACATGATTAATTACACTATTCCATTTAATGAATATTTTGCATTTAATAAGGTCATCTGCTGTTTTACTACCCACCCCTTCTCTTTGCCAAGACTCAGGGTATATAAGATCTGAAGAGAGCTCTGTGCTACTGACACTAGCTGCCCAATATCAAATGTGGCTTGCTGGTAGTTTGCTGTGGTAAAACTGACCCTTTTATTTTACTCCATGTGGATTGCTTGTCTACTTGCACTTCCATAAATAGTTACTCTAAAGAATGGATTCGTCAGGTCCAAGTTATTTATAACAAGCCAGTTTTCCTTTCTTTGCTATTTTGTCTGCATGTCAGAAGAGCTTTACTAGATGAGAGAAACATGTACTTTCTTGACAGAAATCTTTCCAGTGTTGGCAGCTAGTGCAGCTGCTCAGAACATATAGATGCAGTCTAGCACTCCACTGCTTCATTTAGGGTTTGGTTTGTTTTTCTTAAACAACTCTAACTGCGATAAAGCCTTGGCTTAAGTGAGGCACAGAGGCCTGGAGTAGTTCACTAATTCCTGAATGCCCAGACCATGCCCTATCTTTAAGTTACTTGAGTGTTTAGCCTTACGCCGGTCTAAAGCGTTTCTGCAGCATGTTTTCTTGTGAGGAGAACTTCTCTGAAAAAATCATAAAACTCATAGATGCTTTATAATATCCTCCTTCATCTTTCAATTGCTTACTTTATCAGTTTTCCAGCATAACTCAGTAATTTTTAGTACTTTCTCCTTCTAATATACTTAAATATTTTTGGTGTTAGCTCTTCAGATATTTTATGCCTCCATGATTTTTGTTCTTCAAATAATACTTATTAATGTCTATCAAATCCTACCTTTTCTCCCTCTTTTGCTTTATTGCTTACCTTTTCACATATGGATGAATATTTCTGTCTACACTGTGACACTGAAAAAGCCTTCATTCTGAGTCAGGTCTTTCTGTTTCTTCACATCTAATCTTGACACTTTAGATTTTTTTTTTCACTTGAAAAAAAAAAGAACAAAACAAGAAAAATCAAGCAGTATAATGATTGTAGTTTAAATCTATGAAACTATTTATAGTATCTTGTTATATTTCAAATATGGTGTTTTTTCTGAAAGGGATTTTCTTGAGCATTATAATTATACTGGTTCTTTCAGTGTGTAGGTAGGGAAATCTTCTTGCTGGTATGAAAATACATTAGCACTTAAATATTTTTTGTAGCAAAATATTCTGCCTCAATACCAAGCTCTTTTTCCAAGATGAATGTAAATTGTGAGATTTACAGAAAGCTGAAAATTGATGTTAAAGCTTCTGAGTTACCCATAATGTTTAGGGAAATACTTTATCTGTAAAGCAAATTGGGGGGGGGGGTGTGGGGTGTGACAGTCCCTTCTTGACCCACAGAACATAAGTGAGAAACTGGACATCCTGACCTCCTGACCCTCAGAACAGTTGCAGGATTTGTGCAGCAACGTCCCAGTTTAAAGTCCAGCAGAACTGAGTGCTTGTGGTTGGCATGGTTTGTCTCTCAATAGAGGGTGCAACACAGCAGGATGCATGTTGTGGTTTTTTTACACTAGGTTGTTATTTCTTCTGCCAGCTCTGTTCCTTGAGTGAGTTTGCCTAGGATCAGATGAGGAAAATTGGCCCAGGCCAGGAAGGAAAGGGGAGGGAGCTGTTTCCAAACCTGTTTATAACCACTTAAACTGCTATAGAAGCACACACTGTGCAAGGCAAGGAAAGCACCTAGCAGTAGAGGATGAGTGTACCTTCCCTCAGCTATGAAGGAGCAGGTGACTGTTTCAACCCACAGTCCCTTTTCTTTATCTCTTGCTATAATAGTTTTTTCACGTAAAACCCAGAATTGAGTAGGGCTGTGGAGCTTCCTTTTAGTGATGTTTTCCTTCCTGCTAAAATGTGTTTTCTACAGAAATAGTTTAGCAAACCTTCCAGTAACTTAAAGGTTTTAGAAATTTAGCATTTGTGGTTTTCCATAGGTATTTTTATAGTCTTTTCTCATTGAAAACACAGGGGAATTCACCTTTTGAGTGTTGCATGGAAAAAAAAATCTATTCTCTGCATACTAGGAGTAGTTTCTGCTTGTCTGACAGTATGTTTGGGGAGTTCAGACTACAGGCAAGTGCCGTGCCTAGTTTTTTCAGTAGTAGCACCATTATTCTACCACAGGCCTCCTTTAAATTCTGGGAGCCTGTCCTATATATGCAATAGAGTTTCAAAACTGAAATGTTAGCTCCAGTCCTCCTGTTCCATACCTCTCTCACATGATGTGGTAATACGTGCAGAATGCACTCTTTGTCCCTTCCCTGTGCTACTTGGTATGCAAAGACAGCACTGAAATCAATGTAAGACTTCAAGTGAGACCACATTAAGAGCTAGCATATATTGAAAATGGTGCCTGATGAGAAGTTTGTTTATGAAGAACATTTCAAAGCTAAACAGGAAATGTACAGAATATTCTTGCAACAAAGTTTTCCTTTTGGTGGCAAGGAAAATTAATTTTGACAGTATTCTGTGTACAAGAAATATTATCCCCTCATACTTCTGTACCAGGAAGAGATTATTTACTAATGGAGCATATAAGTTGTGAGGTAAAAGTATCTATACCACATTTCTTTGTGGACCCTACAGATAAACTGGCAGAATATTAATCCAAATCAAATTGCTCTATGTAGAGTTCCTAGAGGGGATCCTATAATAAACAGTAGCTTAATTCTGTACTTGCCTCATAAATCACCTTACAAATACTGCTCTGAGCTATGCAGTTCATCTCGCGCACTGTAAATTTTCCTGAACTTCTATAGCAACCAAGACCCCTGTGCAAGAGAGATTGTAGTTTCAGTTATAGCACAAAAAGGGGAGGTGGGGGCAGCAGCAGTAATGCTGCCTTGGTGGAAGGCTGGACTGAAGGATTGCCCTGGGCTCAGTGTCAGTCTTACCTGAGATGAAGGCCAAAAACTCAAGGCTTTTCTGCTTCCTGTGGCATATGTGAGAGAAACGCCTCCTTGGATGGTCTTTGGTGATCTCTTGGATTTGAGGTGTTGTCTTTCTTCAGAGAACAAAAGGGTTAAGTAGAAGTTGAAAGAAAGTCACCCTGGGTGGGGGAGGAAGGTATCTTAGCTTTTTCTTCAACCACCCCTATGCCTTGGTAGTATGTGCTCAGGAGTAACAGAGCAAGAAGAAATACATCCCATACACCATCTGAATCTATATACAAAAGCTCACTAGCTGAGTCTTGGGGGTTTTTTTGTTGTTTTTTTTTTTTCCCGGAAGCATTGGTAAGATCTGGAGAATCTTGTCAGTTTGGTTGCATTTACTAGTTTGGGGAGGCAGGGGGAGGAATCCCTATAGGAATACAGAAACAAAATAACATTTTATGTCTTTGATAGGATCTTTGCTTTACTCATGCACAGATGAAAGTAGAGTTCTTTTGACCTCTCAGACTAGACATTAAACTTGTAACACAGATAGCAGTGCAGACTAATAGTACAGGATGGACCCTAGTTGCTCCCTGAAGTTCTGCCTTTAATTACAATGGTGTTCCCAAGGCAACCACTGAATAAAGCCAGTAGCTAAGTTCACTGTTTTGTTAAGGAAAACTCACTATTTTCCCTCTCCTCTACCAACTGTGATTTTGCCTCAAGCTTTTTTAAAACTCTGCTTAAAAGCCAAAGGGATGTTTAGCAGTCTTTTTCCAGCAAGTACTATATTTGTGATGAAATCATGTGTGTTTGCCATTTGAGAGTATGTGTGTATATGTGCGTGCACACGCATCTGCGATAGTCATTTGACCAGGCAACTTGGCTTACAAGCAAGGCACTGTGAAAGGAGAAGCTATTAGCTCAGCAAACTCTGCCTTTCTTTCCATATAGGATTTTATTATTTTATTTAAAAAAAAACCCAAAAGACAACAACAACAAAAAACAACAAAAAAAGCACCGCTAGCCGGCCAAATCCATATATTAGGAAAAATCTAGAGCAGTGTTTCCTGACCTTTCTCTTACCGGTGCTCTCTCTCTGTCTTGTGCCAAACACAGCTACCACTGACTGTGATTTCTCTGGAGCCAAAAGCAGTCGGGCAAAGCTTGGACTCTGAGTTACATAAAAATAGTTTTTTAAGTTACAAATGAAATCAAATAAAGGGCCTCGTGTGTGGCCCCCTAACCCTATAATTCAGACTCCTCACCTCTTCAGTCAGTATTGTGTCTCACACATCCTGTATTAACCATCCTCCTCCTCTCCCAATACTGAGGATAAAAATCAACTTATTTGATCAGCTTAGAGAAAGTTATCCCTTGTCCCCGTATACTCTTTTCCATTCTTACTGTCTAGGTTAATCTGTCCTCACTTGCATTTCTAATTGGCCCATAGAAAGCCACAGCAGTCTGTGCTTGTGCTTTCAAGATGCTCATGGTGCTATTGATGTACTCCTTCAGCTTCTTGTACTTCCTCTGTCATTCTTTCAGTCCTACAAGGTGAAAAAAATGTATCCATTTGTCTAGTGATTAATTAGTTTTTGCTTTTCCTTTTAGCCTATAATTACAGCAAAAATGTGAATGTTCTGCAGTGCCTATTTTAGAATAATTCTTTCTTCTCCCTTACTTGTAAAATTGACTTTATTGGAAAAATGAAATCTTGAATTTAATGAGTGCAATTAGTCACATTTTCTTTCCTTGGTAAGCCTTTGAAATGGACCAGGCTTTCCAAGATTAACTTCTGACAAATGTTCTTTCTATCCCAGATTTGGATTTGCAGCTTACTCCTAGCGGAGAAGTCACAAAACAGATTGGAGAGGCCCTGCCTGTGTCATGCACAATTTCTTCTAGTAGAAATGCAACTGTGTTTTGGATAAAGGTCAGTAATTTCTCTCCTTCACACTTCATCTGAGTGTTCACTTCACCTGCTGCTGCTTCAGTGTTTTGGAAGGAAGGAAGACATTTATTGGACTTGTTAAGGAATATTGTTAAAATGGGTCTTACGCATATGTCTAAAATGAGGGTTACTGACTCAAGTTGATGACTGAAAATCAGTTACTGTTAATATTGGTTCAGTTTTGAAATGGAGAGAAGTAATGCCCGCTGTAACACAGATATAACTTTTTTTTATATAAAAGGCCCTTTGAGAATCAGGTCCCTCTAAGAATGAAAGCCCATTTGGAGGCATCTGGATTCACTGATTGTTTTCTCAGAGTCAAGCTTGGTCTCAGTTCCAATAAACATAATACAAGGACAAGGCAGGTTGAGAGATCAGATGTTAGCAACTGGTCTTCAGTGGCTGGTGAAAAAGGTAACTATTGTAGATGGTGGGTTTAAATTAAACCTGTACTGCTGGAAACATGATATCGGATGGTTGTTTAATAGCATATGTTGGTGTCGGAAGCGTTGCCTAGAGAAGAGTTGCCTGTGCTTCTAACAGTTTGTATCACTAGTGGTTTTGACCAGCCTCCTGGAAAAGCTCAGAACTAATAATTGGTCCCATATATGCCCTTGATTTGAAAGCAAAGTTGTTCAAGAAGAAGGGAGATGGCTTTTATAATCTGCAGCACTTTCCACTTTTGATGCTGTCAGCTATTCAAATGTAGTTATTAATGGGGGAACTCTAAGAGTAAGGCTCTAATCTACCAAAGCACGTGGAAAGTTGTGTTGGTAATAGTAACATTTGTAATTTAGAGGTTAATATATTCTGAGTTAGAATTCACAGAGGTTAACTCCTTACTTACCAGGACAATACCAGAATGCAAACAAGTCCATCATTTTCAAGTCTTCAGTATCAAGATGCTGGAAACTACATCTGCGAAACTACTCTACAGGAGGTTGAAGGGTTAAAGAAAAGCAAGACGCTTAAACTTATTGTAGAAGGTAAGGGAGCAGATAGCTATGATTATTAATTGTTCTTTTCAAACAAAATGGTTAACTGTAATATTGTTCTTGTAGGAAAACCTCAAATCAAAATGACAAAGAAAACCAACACAAATAAAATGTCTAAAACAATTGTCTGCCACGTGGAAGGTTTCCCAAAACCAGCAGTGCAATGGACAGTTACTGGTAGTGGAAGCATCATAAATAAAGCAAGTATCTTTCTTATTACTTTATTCATCAAAAGATAGCGCACAGGAGGTGCGATTTAAATCAAGAAACATTTTCTAGGTAGTGAGATTGAGGACACTAAGTCTATTTCATTTATCTAAGAGAAGGTTAAGTGTTAGCTACATAATACTCACATGGATGATTTCTGATGATAAAGGTCTTTTGAATAGAGCAGGTGAAGGCACAGAAGATCCACTGGCTACAAGGTGAAGCTGGAAGGAAAGAGATTGCAAATAAAATATGCATTTTTAAGTGAAGGTACTTAGTAGTTTTATCTGAGTAATGTGGTGATTTTGCCATTGCATAAAGAATTTACAAATAACGATGGAACTATAGAACTCGCATTAGGAAGCAAATGGGTACTTGATGTAGGCATTAACTGGGTGAAATGTAATGAAATGTGGCAAGTACAAGTCAGAAAATACAGTCAATGTAGTTCCTTATGGGCTTTGCAGGTTTTATCCTGATTTTTATAGTTGGTTTTGTATGGTTATTCCTGTTGCTTCTCACTGGAAATAGAACCATAATGCAGTCATCCTTGGGGAGAAATAAGGAGTACCCATATACAGCAGGCAGAGCACATGGAAAATAAGCAAATTGAAGTCTTTTTGTATTGATTTCCAAATCACATGCAAAGCATGGCCACATTTTGCCTTAGCGGTAAAAAGAGATTAGGCATTTATACAAGCAGTAAGAAACTAGAAGTACAATGCACAGTGCGCCTGTAGATTTCATTACTCCATTAGGTTTTCCTTTAATCCTACAGGTATTACATACAGCTGTCAAAATTTGTCCATTTACTTGAAGCTATAGGACAGGAATTGTCTTTAAGCCATATAAATGATTGAAAATCATTTTCTCTGGACACTGTATTAACCTAAGAATGATGTACAGCAAATTAAAGGAACAACTTCACATCGCTATTACAGTACAGATACTGCAGTTACTACTAATTACATGTAGCTTGGCAAAATAATACTTAGTATGGAAACAACTTGGAAAGCTACAAAGTGGAAAACTTACAGTGATTATGTTCATTATAAAGACATAAATGAAAAACAGCGAGATGGAAAGAAATGAGACCTTAGGAGTTTGGGTTTGGGTTTTTTTAAGAATTTTGTCACTTTGAATACTTTTTAGATAGTCAAAAGAAACTAAAGCAAAGGCAGACTGTGGTTAACTTTCTCAACAAATGCCTCTTTATTAGTGATCTTATAGTGCGCACTACACAAAATGTAGCTATAACTGGATATTTTGGCCAAAGTGTTTTCTTGCAAATATTCATATTATCATTTAATAAAATAACACATTCTTTCTATTGCTATTGTTTGGAAAACTGAAATATTAGTTCAAACATTTTCAGTTTGTAATGCATTTATTGTTCTTTGAATTTTTCAAGGATATTAATCTTCCTTTTTTTTTTTTAACCTTTTCAGACAGAGGAGACCAAATATGTTAATGGAAAATTTTCCAGTAAAATTGTAATTGCTCCTGAGGAAAATGTGACTTTAACTTGCATTGCAGAAAATGAGCTAGAAAGGACTGTGACCTCCCTGAATGTCTCTGCTAGTGAGTGTCTTCTAAAGACCATTTCCTTAATGTCATAGTTCCACATAAAGTACTCACACTTCACACTCATATGAAGAGGAGGTCTGCATAGTAAAATAGATTCTAAGATATGTAACGTTTTTGTCTTGGGTCAAGAAATTGTAAATCCACTCTGAATCACTAGTACATTGATAGCTTCCTGGAGGAAGTCACTTAGTCTTCATGACTTTCCTGGCTAGCCATCTCATGTATGCAATATATTATTTGAAAAAATAAATAATATTACAATGTGATAGTACAAAAATATTGAACAATAATACATTATTTATGAGACAAAAGTCTTTATTTATTACTAAATTGACATCATCTTTTAGGCCTCCATTGTTACTGGAGTGTCTTAGAACAGAAATCAGCCATACTGGGCTTTAATCAGATGTTACTTTTCAATGATGAAATGTGGTGAGAAGCTACAAGTTTGTGGAAGGGTAGCACAGAAATACTCAGAACTATGTCTGAGATTAATATTAAAGGATTCGAATAAGATTCTTCAATTGGATATATTATAGTTACAAAAGAAAGACTTCGTCTTAAAGATAAGATTAATTACTGTCGTTTTTGGCAAACACTACATTGAGTTTCAGTGTTTCTGACGTTGCTGTAAATAGGCAATTAAAGGTAATGTTCAGCTATTTCACATTCTGTCCTCAATTTAATTTTAATATTTTTCATTTCAGTAAGTATTCCAGAATACGATGAGCCAGAGGATAGAAATGGTATGTATGGTTTTCTGTCTCCATAGCCCTTTCTGTTGATTGTCTCGATTCAAGACCGCTGTAGTGTTACTGAACAATTTCCACAGTCCCTCAAAGTTGGACTTGACTTTGAAATAGCTGGGGCCTTGATAGACTTAGAATGTCTTTCTTGAAGCCGTAAAGTGTGTTTTCAAGAACAATGCCTACTTTTTAAAAATTTACTTTGACTCCTTTTCTTGTTTCTGATGAAAATTATTTAGTAATGGTGTAATGCTTTACTTTATTGTAGGTCACCTCATTAACTTTTCTTCTTTGCTTCAGATGACAATAGTGAAAAGGTTAATGACCAGGCAAAGCTAATAGTGGGGATTGTAGTTGGTCTTCTGCTGGCTGCTCTGGTTGCAGGTGTTGTCTACTGGCTCTACGTGAAGAAATCAAAGTAAGAATTTATGGAAAACTTGATACTAAATTGAAAAAAGGATAATGATAAGCAGAAATGTGTATTTACCTGTTTTCCTTCCCTGCAGCGTTCCAGTAGTATGAGTAAGGAAAGGTTGATACAGTAGATGCACTTAATAGAGAAAGAAAACCCGGTACATCTGATTGGCTTGTCCTAATGCTTAACAGGACTCATCTCCTGGAGATGGGGTCCAAAGCTTTGCATAGATCATCACCTGTAATGAGGTTCGCTTTCCTGACAGCCAAGTCTGTGCTGAATCTTTCCTTCAAATATAGTACCTGCTGCTTAACTGTAGGATGTTACCTCTGTGTGACTTTATCGGTACTAGAAACTGTCTTCATTCAGAAATTGGGTAGCTTGTTTGCTTTAAAAACAAATCACGGATAAGTCTAAACCATCTCAGGGAGAAGAAAGATCCTGAGTTCCTCTGTTCATATATACTTTGAGATTCTAAAGCAAAATTAGTAAAGATAGACTTTGTACTGCTGAAGATGTAGAAGCTATCATCCAACTCAGTACGCTTTAGCCATCCTAGGCATAGAACAGAATTTACCAGTGAGGTCTGCTAGCTTTAAAGTTTCTATATTATTATACATGCTTAATTTAAAAAATAAACTGGCTGATCTCAAAAAGTAACCATGTTTCTCCATCCTTTTAAACATGGCCATTACCGCATGCCATTTGGCCATATCCCCATACATTTGTCTCCAAGGAGAACCGAGGGCAGGCTTGCTCTCAGTTGTGTTCCTTCCAGCTGCTTCTTAACAGGGAAGATTAAGGTAGTTATGCATAACATGCACAAATCAGTACAGGTATAGAAGCAATCTTGAAGTTCAGTTCTTTCTATGACCTTTCCTTAAAATTAGAGCAAATGAGATCTAAAATATACGAGTGCGATTTTACTATGAACAAATGTGTTTTCATTGACGTGGAAGTACAAGGAATTCTCCATCTGCTTGAAAATAGTCTTTTTTTGGATAATACATAAGGATTTTACACCATCCATAACTGGCCACGTTTTGGAAGCTTTTCAAATAAAGAATTGCTATAAACTACCCAAGCACAGAACCACATTCAGATATTATACAGGAAAAAAGATATATTTGCAAAGCTTATGCTGCTTCTGGTAAAACTAAAAAGTAGTAATAATGTTGAGTTCTTCCTCCTACACTTTGCTACTAGTGTAATAGTCTAGAAGAATTTTCTTTTGTCTTTCCTTTTTGAATATGAGAAGTGGAATCATGAAACTGTGGTTCACTGGTTTGAGGTTTTTTGACAGAGGTTGTTTGGGTATAAGGAGGGCAGAGTGGGTAAAGTATATTCTCTTCTATTATTATGTAGCACCGGAAGAGTTAACCAGAATCATAGAATGTAGCATATCATTTGCTGACATGAGTTTACAACCTCAGATAACTTTTTCAGCTTCAAAGATAGGATACTGCATATTCTAACTGGACAACACTTCTTTTCCTCATGCTCAACTTCTCTTCTACAAGCTTAGAGTAAAAATTAGAGCTAGAATTGATTAGATAGGTTCACTGGCAACAAAATAAAAATCCCTTTATAGTTAAATAATAGTCTCCATATTTGATACATGGCTGCTGGCCTCTGAAACCCTTAATTGATGCATTGTCACTGACAATCTCCTGTTCTCAGCATATATTTAAGTTGATCTGTTGTTATCCTCCCTGCTTTCTGCACACCATACTTGCAAGAGCAAGCAGAATGTCAGTACCTATTCTGACAAAGTTTTCATTACAAATTACAGCCTAAAAATCAAAGCAGACCTTGCAAAAAGCATCTTGCACCTTGAGGGACAGCCTGTGTCTGGTCACAATCCCTCCATCTCCTTTACAGACCAAAAGTTAGTAGTTAGTTTTTGAACCCACCCTTGAACAGTAACTCACCTAATCTCTATCCCCAAAGTGACGCCAAAGGAAAGTCTGAGAAGGCAGCAGCACAGAACTTTCCAAGTCTGCCGAGGCAAGAAAAACATTCCTTTTTTTCATTATTGGTGTTGTGGTTTGTATAATTTTCTATTGTCTTGTCATCCACACTAAGTAGGAATTACACTTGTAGCCTTGGAATACATTCACGATAAATCACTTATATATTCACTGCCTCAGCTCCACTTGATGCGCAAAAGCTGATTATTGCCACTTATTCTTTTCACTGTGAATATTATTGCATAAATCAGGAACTCCTCTGTATTCCACATCCTGCAAACAGACCCTTCTTGAGTAAAAAGTTGAGGCCACCTACCTCAGCATGCCATGTTTCTCCTTCATCTGAGCAGAAGGCCAAAGACTTGTTTTCTACAGGTTTCTCCTTTTTCCCAAAAAGGATATTTTAAACTAATTTGCAATAAACAGAATATAACTTACCATTTCAGCATCTTTCTAAAATTTTTGTGTCAGACCTCAGTTGAGTAATTCTAGGACACTCATCTTCAAGTAAAACCTCCACATATGAAGTTTTCACCTTGCCAGAAACAGCTGAGAGTACAGCAGAAAGCAAATTTAGGAAGAAAATAATGGACCCAGCACTCTGTATCTCTGTTCTCTAGGCATGGAAGTTTTGCATGTAGGTTGGACTTTTGTCCCAGTTTTGCTCCTTGGGTTTGGTGGTGCACAAATCTCAAGTCACATGAAGCTAGATCAAGGTTAAAGTGATTTAAAATGCAGTGAAGGAAAATTCAACTGGGCAAATTGAAGCACAGTGGCAGCAATTTTGAGATTATTCATACTCAGAGCACACCAAACTCTTGAAATTCTTCATAGGTCACAGTAATCAAGAATGTTACTGGTATCTCTGAAACTGAGCACTTGAAGAATAACAATTCTGCTTTTCTTTTTTTCCTACTTTGTTGGAAGTAAGCATATGAATCCAAACATGGCAGGCCAAATACATAGGAAACATGCTGCATTTTTTGAACAAGACTTAGCATTTGTATTGTTTTTCTTGCAGTTACAAAGTTACAAGCATCTATGAAAGTGCCAGTTCATGTCACAAATCATCTATAAGTGTCACAAATTAGAAAATGCTTACTTGTTTCTTGCTGACTGAAATATTTTTGTATCATATCTGCCTTTTTTCCTGCTGATGAACATTTGAGAATAATAGGAGGAAGTGGAAGACGAGATCAGGATAAATAGAAAGAGGCTGCAGATCATCCAGATTTGGATGTATAAGACAATTGGCTCCTAGAAAATATTTTGCAACAGTGCAGTTGAGTCTAACCTGCTTATCAAAAGGGATACATGCTTTCATGAAATTCAGGGCTCTTGCTTCAGCATGCAGAACAACACTGATGGGTATTCTCTTACCCATCATTATTGCAAGTTTGGGTAACAAGGACAAAGAACAGGTTTTCTTCCTTAAACAGTGTTGAGGGCAAGGCCTAGACTTGTGACATTGTAAAAGAAATCAGAAATTAAAACCCAGCAACAATTTCTGGGTCACCTAGATGTGCTCCATATTTACAGCAGGTGAAACAAATGAGATGGAAAATGGTCTTTATGTTAAAAACAATGCTATGAACAGCAAACAAAATCCATTAAAATAATGTCCCTTCCGTGCGCACACACTCTAGAGAAAAGTAAAAAACTCACCTTAGTACTACTTACAGCACGACTTTGATTAGGATTCCCTGAGGATAATTATTTTCCTGAAGAGCAAGCATAAATAAATGTAAAATATGAATCACGATTTTAGCAAGAGCCTAGAATGTTTTACAAATTCATAATAAAAATAAAATAAGGAAGGAAAAAAACCCACCCAAAAAAAACCAACACCCACCAAACAAACACAAAAAAACCCACAAAAAACCAAATCCACCCTAACAGTTGAGACACGTAAGTTAACTCGCATTCATACAACTAGCTTCTCACTCTTCAGAACAACATGGCCAGAGCACGCTAAGGTCTGGGCTTTGTTTGTGGAGCTGTAGATAACATTAAAGTGTATGAGATGACCTAGGCAAAAATGGACTGTCTTACCCTTTTTGGCAAATCCTCGAGAATATTTCCATTTATTGGGACCATGCTTCTCAGATCCCATCACAGAGTCACTCGAGTTGAAAATGGAGCAAGCTGACAGGAGTTAATGCACAAAAAAAGTAAGAAACAACTGTTGTTGAATGTTAAGCTAGCAAATTTGTCCTGTATCTCAGGTCATCTCAGGAAGTGATGGAAACCATGTTTTGAGCCATTTCTCCCTTATGAGCCATTTCTCCCTTATAGACCCAGGCCACGTCTGTCAAGCCATAAGGAGTGGTGCCATGTCAGGGTCACCTATTCCTCTGCTGTTGGCAAAGCACTGCCAGTGGATCACACTGCTGCAACTCAGTGCAAAATTACACTTACGTCTCTTAATAACACTATTTAAATAGCAAAGCAGCAGTATTGCCTGTGCTGAGATGGTAATCACACAGAATCACAGAATGTTAAGGGTTGGAAGGGACCCCGAAAGATCATCTAGTCCAATCCCCCCTGCCTGAGCAGGACCACCTCGAGCAGGTCACGTAGGAATGCATGCAGGCAGGTTTTAAATGTCTCTAGAGCTCTGTCACCCTCACAGTAAAAAAGTTTTTCCTTATGTTTCTGCAGAACTTCTTATGCTCCAGCTTGCACCCATTGCCCCTTGTCCTATCACTGGACATAACAGAGAAGAGCCTGGCACCATCCTCCTGACACTCACCCTTTACATATTTATAGACAGTAATGAGGTCACCCCTCAGTCTCCTCCAAGCTAAAGAGCCCCGGCTGCCTCAGCCTTTCATCATTACCTTGATGTTCCCTTAATCATCTTTATGGCTCTGCACTGGACTCTGCCTAGGTATCAGTAATCGGGGAACAAAAAAAAACTCAGCAAGATCACCAAACAAACCACCAGAATTAAACTTCAGTC
Source organism: Actenoides lindsayi (assembly GCA_025331215.1). Classification (NCBI taxonomy): domain Eukaryota; kingdom Metazoa; phylum Chordata; class Aves; order Coraciiformes; family Alcedinidae; genus Actenoides; species Actenoides lindsayi. The sequence goes on along the minus strand of WTSP01006862.1, from coordinate 110,143 downwards.
TCCAGCACTGAGAATCTAAATCCATCTGATTCAGACATGAAAAACTGCTGATGCTCTCATTTCAAACAAGTGGTATATACTGTCCTCCAAAAAACTTCTGAATCGCCTGCCTCTTTCAAAGTCAGAGTGCTGCCTTTTAAATCTCCCATTTTCACTCATTTGAGCTTTAGGAAAATAGAGGTGACATTTAGTGAGGGGAGCAGTTTCATTTGAATTCAGAACTAAAATAGAACAATTTAAAAATCAAAACCTGATCACACTGCAGAATCTCCCGGTTTAGTCATTGAATAATTTTAACCTAATCAAAGACGGGTAATGCTAGTTACAGTTCCTTCTGCTGTTAAGTGTCATGTCATGTGAGATTCAGTCGGCTTTGGGCACTGTAAAACTCTTGATAAGAGGCCAAAAAAAAGGATCACACTGAGCCATGCCAATACTCTATCCAGTCCACTCGCTTGTCTCCAAGAGCAGACATAAGCAGCTACATGAGGGCAGACATGCACTATACTGCTTTCTCGCCTCCAAATTATTTCAGCTCAGGTAATTTCCCAAGTCCAGATTCTTTCAGCTTTTCATCTCTTTCCCTACTGTCTCCAGTTTTATAAGACTTATTTATGAAAAAGACTCATTAGCCACGTGACAAACCAAATCCTGTGCTCTGCCTAAATGAAGCATTTTTTAATTTAAAAAAACAACAACAAAGTTTTTAAAATATAATAATAATATAGTAAAAATAATATTTTTAAGGGATTTATTTGTTTGGGTAGGTGTTTCTTTTTTACTAGGATTAGAGAGATTTGTGAAAGATTATTAAGATCACAGAAGGTCAGTCTCTACCAAAGCATTGAATTTTCTTCTTCATAGCATCTCATATCCTTTCTTTCTGGGCACATCATGTTTCAAGTTTTGAATGCCAAAAGAAAGTAGAAAGTTACTGCACAATAGAAATTTACACTATAGAACAAGTTTCTTTCTGATAGAATCTCAGCATTTTAAAAATTAAATTTGTCTGCCATAAGCAGGAGTTCAGAGCTTCGGAGTAAGTGGGTTTTCAGCATAGACCCTTTCCTGTCAAGACACGCAAACATAACAGAGGCACTCTAAAACCAGTAAGAAAAGGTCAATGCAGCTTTGAAGCATTAAAACTTAGAGCCACTTGGGAAATAACCTACTCTAAAACCAAGATTTTAGAGTGGTCCCATTCAGTGTAGACTGATTTGGGGCCCAGTATTCCATGCCCCTCCTGGCACTCCACCTCAAATGCTGGTCCCCAGCCCAGAGAGCAGCATTTCATCAGAGGTGTTTGAGGTTTCGGTGCGTTTGGACCCCATCAGAATTTCCTCTGAGACAAGGACAAAATTGTACTCTCTTAACAGTACCAGTCAAGGCTACCTCAACTCTTAAGAGCACAAGTAGTGCTCAGCCACTGCTGGTGGCCTTTGCTCAGATGGAGGATGTGCACAGAAACGCTCCGGTAGCAAAAATTCAGATCAGTGGGTTTGGGAGGTACATACCTGCATGGTGTCAGCGTGACATGTCACACTATCTTGCTAACCTGTGTCTTCATTGTACTTTGCAAGTCAGTGTCACTATGGGTCTTTACCCTGAAGCAAGGGTGAGCATATGCATGGATCTGTCACAACAGATGTTACTTTTCTGTAGGGGAAACAAATTATCCGTAGAGAAAATGCGTATACAATAATCTGCTTTGACACAAGGGATTTACTTTGTCCCACTCAAACACATTTGCCCATTTACATTTTAAAAATTGCGGCCTTCAAAATGTTATCACAGCACTGCAGGAATCTTTCACCTTGGCAGACAGTGAGGCTTCTCATATATTAAATGAATGGCTTAGTGGTTTTATTGTGCTAAGCTAAACTAAGCACTTAACTCATTAATTCACCTCCTTTACTTGCATTTAAGGAAGACCTGCTATTTTAAATGAGGCGTACCTCTTTTTTTGTCCTCCCCCTCTCCCCTCAAACATTTACACAATCCCTTTACCTGAATCTTGTCAGTCATAACTAGCACAGATCTAGAAGTCAGAGTGAGGTTTTGTTTTCAGTGTTGCCAGAATTTTCATTAATACCTTCACATTTTAAGAGCTTCCGTTTGGCACGGGCTCTGAAAGTCAATTACTACAAGTACACAAAAGATTGCTATGTTGATCAAGGTATCTTAGCCACACTTACAGCATTTTTATACGCCTTAAAGCAAACTCTTGTTTATTGAAACAAGCTGCACAATTAATTTGGCAAGAAACATGGATCTGCGCAACTGGTTTAACCTCACTAAATGTCTGCTAGCTCAGAATAATTCTGAATTTCTCAAGAAGTAAATCAAACATACACAGCCCTACTGCAGTACTCCCTGTGATACTAATGCTGCTGAGGGAACGGGTGCTATTGGCCTATTTACAGACATATGCAAGCCTATTGCTCCACTCAGAACAGAACTGTAAGAGTTTTCTGTTTTACTAAGAGGGGAAGAGACACCATCGTTAATGTCAGGATGGAATAAAATTCTGTGGACATGCAAAAGTGACCTTATTCTTTCATTATAGGACAGCATCAAAACACGTAGACAAAGATCTTGGAAATATAGAAGAAAACAAAAAACTAGAAGAAAACAATCATAAATCTGAAACTTAAGAGACAAAATGTGTCAGTCATCATTCTAGGTAAGCATTTCATATTACAGTCTTTCACATCTCTTTGTCCACCATTTCTCCTTAGCAATCCATGCCTAGGAAATACAGCAGTAGCTTGGAATCTGTTGCTTACCTTTCAGGGTTTAGGCAGAGGAGTGATTTCGAGTGATGTGCTCTCAGGACAGGCTCACTCAGATTCTGGCCAGTTAAGAATTCATACCTGCTTATGTACATATTAAAGAAGCCTGACCTTTAGACATAACTTACTATTTCACTTTATTTTAATCTACGTACTTAGGGAAATGAAAATATAAATTTATATAATATACCAGTGTGGTATATCTGTGTGCATGTGTGTGTGTATGTATACGAAGAGTATGTTTGGGTATAGTATAGAAGGTTTTGAGTTATGACTTTCAGTGTTCACAGGAACTTTCTTTCCTTACTGAAAGCAATAATGTCTTTGTTCTGCTTGATTCATCATCACTTCAAGAGGCATGAAACTCTCCCTAGAACAAAATTATTCTTTTACTCAAGCTTTCACATACTCGTACTGTCACCAATTTTATCCTGGGCAGGGACACTATATTAAGTTAGTACTAATGCAACAAGTATGAAAGTTTCCCCAAGCAGGGTCCATATAAAATAAACTCGATACAAATAATTAGGTAGGCTCAGAAGTTGTGTCAGGAATTACAGGAGTGCTACAAAGCACCAACAGCACCACCCGCTGTTCACATTTATATACACCGTTGCTGCGTATTTATGTGCCACTGCTGCATCTCTCCCCTTGATACCCGAAGAAGAGGTTTAGATCATTTTTCTTACCAAGGACATTTTAAAGTAGCACTGTGGTGGCACAACAGTGTAGAAACCAGCTAACAATGATGAGGTTTCTTGAGTTAATCATCAACTGTTCTTAAAAATGAGAAAAGTAAGTGTTCTGTGGTGGTCCGTTGAGAGTGGAATTACCACATTTCATATTTAGATTTTAAAAAGTTTATTATTTAAATAACAGCTTTTTTATTAATAATTTGAATATGTTAGTATTGTGTGAAATTAAGGTACAAGGTACCATTTTTGCACTAAATTTTCGGAATTCACTAGGTAGAATGATAGTATTTAAAGAGACGGAGCATTGCTCTATGTACTTTGCTAGCAATATCGCTGGTTTACTAGTTTCAAAGAAGGAATTGAGAATACCAAAATTACGCCTTATGAATGATTTAAAAGTGAAAAATAAATTTGTATCTTGTAAATGTTGCAGTGTAAATACCCAGCATTTCTACTGCAGTTCTGTGAGAAAATTCTGTAATCTTTTCAGCTAGGGTCTGGTTTGTATTTCATTTCTGGACCTGGTACCTTCTGCAACATTGCAATATTGAAGTGATTAGATGGAGCTGAAGTTGGCTGAGGGTATTTATTGAAGCTGGAAGTTCAAATAACATCGTGCACCTTCAGCGCAACCTTTTACAATATTTTATTTCTTCAGATCAGTACATCTACATAAAGGAAAGCTTATCCATAAATCCGTTACTTACCAGATAAACTTACCATATTTACGGGGAACAATATTGCAACAGCTATTCTTATCATGAAGGTGTTGTAACCTTATTTGAAGGTTAGATACCAAGTAGTCACATTGGTTAACATTTTTAAAAATGTTTAACTGGCTTTATCTTTTGTATTTTCAGAGAATACATATAGACCAATTGAAGCATGAACGTGGATTGTATTTAAACATATACAAAGAAGTGACAGCTATTCATGGTTCGAGTATTAAACAGATCATACTACCAAGTTTTCAAAGGATTTTAGATGCAATTATCTCAAGCTAAAAAACCCCACAAACTAATATTGGCAACAGCCATGATAATAGGTCACCATGTTGTGTTCTGTTTGAAATATTTTTTTGTAAATGTCTGCACTGAAGATTTCTTTTTGTTTGCCTTTATGTAAATTTTTTACGTAGCTATTTTTATACACTGTAAGGCTTTGTTCTGGGAGTTGCTGTTAATCTGATGTATAGTGTAATGGTTTTATTTCAGTTGTTTTTATGACGCCCTTTGAGCAGGTACATGTCTGATTCTGATTGTTATCAGTGAAACCTCTGCTTTGTAGCAAGTACCTAGAGTGTAAGATTGTCTTAAAGGAAAACGTCAAACTGCTTCTTTCATTCTTTGAAATCACGGTAAAGAGGAAGGGTGACAGCTGTGACAAGAATAAATGAAATTGTTAATGAAAGTGAATATTTAAAAAAAAACTTACAAAGCTAAACAGCAAGAAAGGGAATCAAGAGTTTCCACAAAGAAGTCTGGGTACTGAGCAAGGAACACAATGAAAAATTCCTGGCCTACGTACAGACAGTGGCTAATAATCCTTTTCTTCTAGAACAAGACACACATTGTATTGGTATATTATCAGTCATCTTTCATCTTAGAATTAGGATAAGGAACTAGAATTCTGGATTAATTTTCATTCCTTTATGTCATCCGCTGCCTTAAAGTACTGTACCTTTTCATTTCAAAAAGATACCAGTCAGAATTGGAAACTTTTTCTAAAAAGTGGTCATATCAAAGCTGCATTTTTTTTTTTTCCCACAAGAATAGAATATATATATATTTTTTGTGTGTTTTTGTTAACTATGCTACAGATATTGAATGCACCTTGAGATAATTTTAGTGTTTTTAACTGGTACCTAATTTATCAAACAGTACATATAATTGTAACAATGAAATGTCTATGTATCTTTAGTTACATTCAAGTTTGTAACTTTATAAATATGTTTTATGCTTGAGGGTATTTTTAGAATGATACTGATAAGAAAAAATTTTGGGGTAAATGGCCAATAGGAAGTTGTACTTAAAGGAGAGAAGTTGCATTTTATGCAGAGGGTTAGTTTCTGGAAGAAAGTAACAGGCAGCTTTGATGGAGAGGAACAGTAGAGTAATCAGAACATCAGGTTTCCATTTACAAATATCCAGGGAAAAAGTAAGTTTTTATAGACTGGTAGGCATAAATAAATAAATAAACAAAAGAAAAAGATGGACGCTAGGAAATGTATTTTGCCACTTTTGCATTATTTAGGGGGAAGAAAACACTGTTACTTGTAAATTTGTAAAATGTTAAATGTCTGGGCAGTAGTGACTGATGTCTTAATAAAAGCTTCCTGTAGTGCATTGGCATGGATTAAATACATAAGATGTCCTATAAACTCTATGCTGTATAAAATATTAGAGGGAAATCCTGTTATAATGCCTCTAAACTTTGATTTGTTACTGTTTTATTTGGCAAAAAGGAAAAAAAAGAAATTTAATCTTGGTCAATATTTAAACCAAAGTAAAATGGGGGAAACCAAAGTAATTTGTTTTGCATGGCTAAGCCATTCTGTTATCTCTGTAAATATTGTGATTTTTTTTCTTTTTAGAATTTTGTTAAAAAAATTCTAAAATTTTTAAACACCTGTTTTTCCAAAATAAAACGTGAACACACAAAAAAAAGTTACTTTATATACAAATATATCTTTTTCTTTTGGTGCGAGAACACTGCCAAGTGATACACATTTTTTTAAAAGAAACCCGTAGTGGGTGTGACTCTGAACAGGAAAAGTTGTAACAGAGCCCTGTGAAGGGGTATGACAACATCACCTCTCTTTGTTTATGACACTACAAATAGTTCTTAAATACAGAGAAGAAACCTCCAAAGATCATAAGGGAAAGCATAGGGAAGGGCTGAAAACTTTCATACCACTGTCTGGGGAATACCAGGGAGAGGAGAAGACAAAAAGTCCTTCAAATTCCACAGCTACAAAAAAGGAATAACAACTCCTCCTCACCTTTTGGGATTCTGTTAGATCTCCTATGCACTTTAAGTCATCAGTCCTAGGAGTTGGGCTTTTCACTGCTCCAAGTTCAATATGGGCACGTTTCAAGAACCAAGAACACAAAAGAATTAATGTTTCTATCCATGCCTAAACAACAATAAAACTGAAGTATGTCTTCACTCGCTTGTCTGAAATCTCAGTTTACAAGAACACGTGTGAACACAGGGGAGGGCAGGACTAAGCCTGCCCATGAGCCTGTGTGGAGTCTGGCTGGGATGAGAAGTCTTGTGAAGCCCAGAGTAGACTCAGTGTGAGTGTGTGGGCCAGAGGGTCAGGACCAAGAGAGCATAAGCACTCAGACAAGGGAAAACCCCCAAAAGTTGACACAGGTCTTCACTTGTGACCTAGTTAAAAACACATCCTAGTAAGAGACTGAGGGAGTCTGTTCAAATCTGATCTTGTACACCACTTCAGAGTTCAACTTCAGTTTATTACACTTGAGAAGATAAAAAAAATCCCACCTTGCTCACAAATCGTTTAAAAGCAAGGCATGGGGGAGTGGGAGGGAGACAATCCTCCTGTTTTAAGGTTGGGAAATGAAGACAGTTTGTGGTGTCTGTTCATGGCTCTACAGGAAACTGCCACTGAGCTTGGAATAAACCAACAGGTTCGTCAGCTTGCTGCAAAGGCAGTGTCATGTAAAAATATCCCACAGGCTTCCCCAGTAACACTGTAAGTCCCCAGAAGCAGTAATACCAGAGCTATAGTTGTACTGCAGTGGGCATGGACCACTATTAAAACACTCGCACAGAAACACCATAGGGATGCAGTCAGAAGGTGAGGCCTTCTGAAAACATAAGTAGGTAGGATCAACACAGCAAAAGGCAAAGCGTCAGGGACATTTTGTACTGGTTCCGAGTGCTACCAAACAGCCTAAGTTTTAGGACTTTACTGTGCTGCTGGGGCTAACAGCTGGTCAGAGCTTTAACTGGTGTTAAATGCTTACCAGACTGCTGGCCAATGAAACAAACCATCCACACCTGATCGTCTCTATGTTATCCATGACTTGCCATCATCAACCCAGCATGACAGATGGTTTAGGCAGTATGTTCTTCTTCTGGACAGACTTTTCATTCTGTCATACTTTGAAATACATGTACAAATAAGTAGCTTTAAATTCTATATTGATTATTACTTGTACATTATGAGATACTAACCTGAGTTTTCTACACATTGGTACCAGCCCACAGATCCAGGCAAAGAATAAGTACAAAATTACTGTCTTTAAGATAAATTTCTTCAGCAAACAGCCGATATTCACCTAATATCCTCAGCTGCAGGCTGTTGCTGTTAAAGCTGATTTACTTGTGGTACCACATGTAGCTGGATACCTTCCTGTTGCCTTCATGTTTAGATAGCCATATGTATGTAATTATCTTGGCTACAATTAAGCAGTGACATATGAAATGAGATCATGACCTCCTGTGTCAGTCACATCTGTGCAAATGTTTTCTGGGTTTTATGTTGACAAGACTGCCTCTCCATCCAGGTGTCCGTTTCCAAGAACTGCCCAATACAATTGTTTTTTCAAACGAAGTTCTCCAGACAGAATATGATGGAGGGAACACAGGAGGTACATTGCGTGTGTCTTCTAACCCCTGAAGGGCACCCACACTCTTCTGGGAAAGAGTTAGCATCCTCCAGCTGGCATATTTCAGTCTGAGCAAGACTGACTTCAGCTTTCTGCCACCGTGGTCTGCCAGGGAGCGAGTGCTTCGCCTTATTACAAGCAGGAGGGTAAGAAGGGAAGTAGTAAACACATAAAAAACCAGCCTGCCACCCTCCTTCCCCCCCCCTTAACTGTGTATGCTTATTATCAAATTATGTCAAAGTTATTTTTTAAAATAAAGCTAACTCTGTCCACCCAGGCACTCACAATTATTTAAATGTCTTGTAATTCATATATTTTTCTCATTTACATTCTAAACAGAGACATTTATTCTGTTAGCAGCAAGGCATTCACTTTGATGTAGTAATGAATTTCGGATTGAAAAGGCAGAGCCTGACAAATTATTAGTAAATGTTGTTCCTTAGTGAGAAAACACTAATGTACCTCTCACATCACACAGCCACTCCCCAAACATTTTGAGTGTTCTCATGTTCCACCTGGTGATACAGCTAAGGCTTCCTTTGTCCTCTGTTCCCTATCCTCATGCTCATTTTTGCATCTCCTGTTCTGTAGAGATTGATTCTCTGCTGTCCTCACCATCATTTGTTTATTTGTAGGACATTTAGTTCAGAAATGCCAAGGCATCGTGAAATAAATAACAGCAGTTTAACACAACTATAAACATAAAATGGGCTGTGACACAGGGAAAGAAAATAGAAACATACCCAGCTTCCCATGCTTGGCCTTCTACGTGTTCATATCCGTTGCTCTGGAGTGACTTGGCATTTCCCTATTCTGGAAAAATTGCATAAAATCTAATCCACACTACAAAGACTTAACTGTAATGCCATAACACATCCTTTTAGCACATGTGTGCAAACATTTACTTTTTTTTTTTTTTTTTTTCCTGGCTATCCCTTTTCCTACCATTCATATAACTGGAAATAATCTTAAATAAATACCATTAGGAATCTGTACTGGAATGCCAGCACAAGTCTTATTTTTACAGAGGTGATCTTTTTTCATGTATTTCAGTCCATGTTGTTGTGATGCAAGGATTTATTGCATACTAACCAGCTCTGGACTTGAGAGACCAGAGGGAAGAAAGGAACATCCTATTGCTCTAAGAAGTAATAGATTAAATTGTATGTAAACATAGTCATTTCCACTCATTTACTTTTTCTAGGAAAAAGCAGTCACTCTTTCACTACAAACCTACATTCAACCTCGTTCAGAAAAACTCTCTCTGTAATGAAGTTTATGTTAAAAGAGCCAACTACGAATCCAGAACAGGAGCAATGTTTCCCCCAGCTCAAACTCAGATCACCCTAAGCCTTTTTTCCCCTGAGGTTCTCACCAGAGCAATTGATTACTCACCTGCATAGGTACATCACTGATGACAGTTTTCTCCCAAGCTAGAAAGCAAATATAAATTCAGATTCTGTTGTAAGTGTTCAATAATGCCTACACACCAGATCCGAGGTTTCATTAGATTTGCATCTGTCACAAGAAGAGCTAGTCTAGCATGGACAATAGAATACATTTAAAAGAAAGAACATAATTGAATCTAAATTCAGGAAATGAAAAGAATTAAAGAATCAAATAAAACCTCACATAGGCAAAATATTTCCACAAATTCAATTTCAATGATGTTGATATAAAAGCTCTCTCTGGTTTTATTACTCCAAATAAAGAAAGATCACACTCATTTCCATGAATTTAAGAAAGTAAACACACACAACAAACACAACTGGCCAAAGTGACTGCACTTACTAAGCAGAAAGAAACAGGATATGGAAATCAGATCAGACAAACATTCTGCTAAAGTAAGAGTTAGCAAGATTACCAGCGTGTGGAATAAGATAGTTTCAATTCTATGCACAACGTCTTTTTAACCCCCATTTGGTGTAACTTGAAGTAATCCATTTTGCGGAGTTGTCTGCGTTTACTGCATGTCTTCTGCAATGCTGGGTTCCAGATTTTCCTAATCCAAAATACATCAGGAGCAACAGTGGAAAAGAAAAAGTTTTTCACTGAATTTTTTACACTTATTGTAGGCAAGAGTAAGAAGTTTGTCAACAAAAGCTGTCAGAGGTTAGAAACTCTTTAGAAAGTAGTATTTGTGGACCGCTTCCTTTCACACTTCCATTGCCGGAAAAATTCAATCATTTGATCCTTCAAGAAAAAAAAAAAAAAAAAAAGGGTGAAGGTGAGAAGGGAGGAGTGAAATTGGCAGTAAATAGGAACATAACTCATTTAAAGTTATCTTTAGCAACAGATGAATTTTTTCAACTGCAAGTCTTAAGATAATAAAAATTTTTAAAAAAAGTTGCCAGAAAAAGCTGAAATAGGAATGTTGCTGTGGTCACTGCCCTCCAAGGTTGTAGTCCTTGAACAGATGCAGTGCTTCATCCTAATGCTCTGCTGTTCTTGCTGGAGTGCCTGTTCAAACATTTACTCTCTTCTCATTATGTATATGCTTTTCTATGCTTACACTACGTACAAGGTACTAAGAGCTATCAACAAGAATGCCTCTGGATCCCAAGGCAGAGTTATCCTTTACAAAGTTGCTACCGTTAGTGGCCATCTTTAGCTCCAATGCAGGAAGCTGGAGTGGTTTAACCCCAGCCAGCAACTAAATGCCATGCAGCCACTTGCTCGCTCCTCCTTTCCCCTCCCCTTGGTGGGATGGGGAGGAGAACTGAAAGCAAGTAAACCTCATGGGTTGAGATAAGAATGGTTTAATAATTGAAATAAAAATAATCTTATATTAATAATAATTGTAATGAAAAGGAAGACAAGAAAAAAGACAAAGAAATAAAATACAAGAAAGACAAGAGAGGCACATTGCAATTGGTCACCACAAGCAGTCTCCAAGCAGCAATCAGCCCCTACTGGCCAACTTCCCTCAGTTTATATACTGGTCATGATGTCATATGGCATGGAATATTCCTTTGGCCAGTTTCTGTCAGCTGTCCTGGCTGGGTCCCCTCCCAAATTCTTGTACCCCTCTAGACTCCTCTCTGGCAGGATATGAAAAGTTGATAAATCCTTGACTTAGAATGAGCACTACTTAGCAACAGCTAAAATCATCAGTCTGTTATCAACATTATTCTCATATTAAATCCAAAATGCCCCATTGTACCAGCTATTAGGAAGAAAACTAACTCTATTCCAGCCAAAACCAGGCCAAAAGCCATCAAATCTCTTTATACAGCTGCAGAGAGGGAGCAGTCTATAGTATTGGGCAGAGGTAAGTTCAACAAATTAACAAGTCCATCTAGTTCCAGTTGCAGCTGTACAGGGATATAAAGACAAAAGTGATTTAACTATAGCAGAAAGTATGCGAGAGTTGACATTAAGCAGGATATATTTGCTTCCAAAGTTTTAAGGAAGGTCTAATGGCTGAACCAGCAAATGCACCTGAAGCAGAACTTGTTGAGGCAGTAATCCAGCCTTAAGATAGCAGTAAGTATCAAGAGAACTTTTTAAACATCTGCATTTCTCCAAATAGTACAATTCAATTCAGAGTTTAGAAATCAACCATGAGAAAAAAACACAAACTTTCTTGTGATCTGTGAAAATAATCAGGCTGGATAGGATGAGCCTCTTCAACTCTAAGAGATACAGTGACCAAATGCTAACAGCCCAGCTTCCTTGCTTTGCATAATACTCCCTTTATTATAATAATTCAGCTTTCAATGCAGAAACATTTCCATAAATTTACACTAGGAAAAGTATTAGAGTGCATTTCAAGGTATTATTAACTAATAAACCCTTCTCGAATTATATTTTAATGCACTCTATACTTTCAACCAACTAGATCTTGACACAAGACGTGTATAATAAGTAACCTGGCATAAAAATGCATTACTTACAATCCCTAATAAATCCACTTGAAATACAAGTCATGGCCATTTGTTTCAGGCTGAGCATTTGGAAGAGACGTGGCCAAAGAAGCACTGAACATGGCTATAGTGAACAGTCAAGACAAGAGCATTTCTAAGAGGGAAAACAGCCTCTCTGTTTCCATCATCCTGAAGAGAATTTTGTTGTGAAGATATCACAAATAGAACAGCCATTATGTATTACCAATGCTCATCCACATGGGAAAAAACCACTAAATTCTGGCTAATGAAAAAACTAACACAGCAGGACAGAGATGGCAAGAGAAAATCTGTCAGGAATTGAGATGGAACAAAGAATGAAATGACTCATAAGACATTAAAACTGACCAAGCATCATTAGAAAAGATTCAAAGAAAATTAAATCAGGAATGAGAATTTTCTCAAAAAGAAACTAAAATAACATCTGTAAATTTCATAGGAAGAAAAAAATAAGGTGTTATTTGGAAAAAAAAAAACAAAAAACCACAACAAACACCTGTCTGCAGTGGCAGCTATAAAGTATCCAAAGAGATTTGGAAAGCTGATGATAAAGTTCCATGTAAAAATTTGCAAACCCCCTCACTCTGAATAGATAGCATAATCTGAAACTGGAGCCAAAAATATATACCAGGATATATGAGAGAATAGGACAATTTTGACTGTACAAACTAATGAGCTACAACTGGGAATATAAGGGCTTTTAAATCAAATACATCGCCTTTAGGAGAAATTCATAAGATTGCAGACTAGTATGGAAGACAGCCTAAGTGGAGGAGGAATTAGACTAATATTTAATATATGTTTACAGAACTTCCTTACTGTCATGAGTTCTACAGTCACACAAGTTCTGATTTTAGAAGAATTACCTGCTAAGTTGTTGCCTCAGGGTCTGACTCTCAACCTTTACATTTCAGGCTTGAAGCATAACTGATATGGACTATAATGCTTGTTGGTTAATCAACATATTACTAATAATAAATAAATAAAATAAATTCATTAATAAACAGACTACAGTTATCAATTTACATTACTTGGATTGGTGTTACACACAGCTACAAAGCTACTCTTTAGCACTGTTAAATCTTATTAACTACACACAACTACTACTGAAATACAAATCTGTCAACCCTTCTCTCCCCACACCATTTAACATTAAATTGTGAGTTATCCCTCTTGGCTATGTCCTCCTACATGTTTCCAAAGCAGACCTGATGGGTAATCCAGCATCCTGGTGGCCTTGGGCTGATGGGACAGCTACACTACTATCTGTAAAAGTTCATACTCTTATAGCTGGAATATCTCCCTCCTTTGTTTTGTACCTAATCTTTATCTTACTTTTCATTTCTCCATTTCTGAAGCCACCCCTTGTACTTCCAGCCAGTCTGCTCCCAAATGAGCAGTGTGCTCCTAGTAACTTCTCCACCAGTCTCAATTCTAATATAGTTGTACTCAGATCCAGTGGTTTCAATATCAGTACTGAAGCAATCTTTGCTTTATCGGGTATTGCTGATAGAGTTATCTAAATGGGGGTGGCCTTGCAAGTCAAACTCCCCTACAGCAATCTGGTTTACACTAGTTACCTTTAGCTTACATGCCCTCTAAGACAAACTACTCTACTTGAGACTTGATACCACAACCTGGTTCCAGTTAAGTACAAGCACTTTCCTATCTTCTGCATGAAGAGTGTGCATGTGACAGCAACTTGTTTATCTAGACTGTTTCCATTCACAAACACCATCCTGCTCATCTGATGGATTACAAAGCATTGCCCTTGGTGTGTGCTTCAGACAATCTGCAGGCTTCCTGCAGAGACCTCAGAATACAAAACCTGGTATTCCAGCAGGACATCTTGCTCCCTCCCTCCCTTACCACAGTGTAACTCAAAGTGATCTGAGGGAGGACAAAATCCATAGAGGTCATGGCTAAATGAATCGTTTGTACTATGGACAGAGGTAGCCTAGCTGTAATCTAGCACAGAAAAGGAGTTGATTTAAATCCACAACACTGAAATTCAAAGAGGTAGCAGAAGTGTTGTTGTGCTCCCATCCCCTTGCCCCCCAGTTAAAATTGATATTGTCAACTACACAGCAAAGCAAAGCACCCGGTTGAGAGAGCATCCACAGCCAGTTGCACCAGTACCTGAAGTAACCAGCAGAAGCAGAGCTTACTGCTTTAACCAGAGAGCAATGTTGACCTTCTCTCACAGCTGGTGACTGAGCAAGTGTGAGTGACCATGAGCTGAGGGAGAAGTTGTCCCGCTTGAACATATCTGGGGCAGGGAAAAGTTTTAGGTACAATGTAAAATATCACAACTAACTTTAATGAGGTTTTAACTGTAGACAGGTAACTATATTAGCTACAAATATCAAGCAATCATCACAAACATACTCTTCTGATACCTAATCATTCTTGACAGCAGGTAGAACTTTATGTTTTGAATTAGAAGCCCATCTTCCCTCACGTCAGAGATCATTTCCTTCCAGTACGATCTCAGTGCCTGCAGAGCAAGGCAGTGTTAATAGGTTTCTTTTCTCCCTACTGATGCTGAACAGCCTGTGATTAATCACACTGCTACCGGATCCTATTCTGATGAGAAAAGTAAGCTAAGCATTATTTATATTTCTAAATATGTTAGGCATTTCCAATATGGTTTTAACAGTTGATACACTGAATTTGTCTGATGCTGGTTTGAATGGCAAAATGACAACAGTTTAGCTTGTGGGGATCTTCTAGCCATTTCTAAGCCCTGGCTGTAAGTACCCAGACTCTACAAAAAAAAAAAAAAAAATAAAAAAATTACAAGAATTATTTTCTCCTTCTAAAATCTGTTCCCAGTAAAACCCCAAATTCTATTACCATTCCAGGTAACGTTATGTTGGCAGCTGCCTCTTGCATGTAATTGGCCCGTTCACAAGGTGCTGATGACATTGCTTCCTTTAACACTTTCCAATAAAAAGGTTAAACTATCAGAATTGTTCAGAATTTTTTTCAACATTCAACTGAGCTGCAATCTGTGATGCCTTAGCCATTTTTTATGTTCCTATATTCTGCAAAGTAAAGGCTTGTACAACAGCAAGCTCAGGGCCCTTTGGCTGAGACAGCTGCCCTCCTGAGTGGTCACCTCAGGCAAATGACAGCAACCTACCAGATTTATGCCAAGCATACAGGTTTTACCTCATTCATTGAAGTCAAAGATTTCCCTCCTCTCTTATCATTATTATTTTTATTGCAATCAAATTATTTGATAGTCTTCTGCCTGGTGTTGACTAAGTCCCAGTGCACATCCTATGATATTTCGCGATTGTCTCAAAGCCCTGTATCATGTTCTGTACATCACGAGGAAGTCAGACACTGTAATTTTATTACCAGTTTCTTATTGAAAGCAGAACATTGGACTGATGCTAATCTGTTCTGTTGACACAACAAGCTTCAAACTCCTGGCTTACTCTTTCCTAATCAGAAGCCTAATCAAATTTTACTTGTTAATATGATCTGATTATTAACCTGCCCAGGAAGGAAGCATTTTTTTTCCCCAGTTATTCAAGTCAGGACCCTCCTGGGCTCACTGCCTAAATCCAGACACTGGCAAGTTGTTGTACAGAACTGACATCTTTTTTTTTGCTGGGGAAGGGTTTTGTCACCTCTTAAATAATGGGTAAAACCAGCCAAGAATGAGCAAAAGCCTGACAAACGTGCTTGTGAAAAGGCAAGGGTGATTCCAGAGATGTCACTCCAGGCTATGCTCAGCATCTCCCACATGAATCTGATGGAGCTTCAGGTCTCCCTCACGTGTCTACCAGAATAAGGCATGTGTTGGATTAGAGCCTGCTCCTCTAGCCACCCTCCCCCATGAGACAAGGTTATTGCTGCTTCCTCTGAGGCTGGCAGCTATTACTTAACTGCCAGCTGCGCTCCTCTCTGCTTTCCTGCCTCTCCCTGCACTGAAGCGTTGATAAAACTGTGGTGCATGTTAGGGCAAGAAGCCTGTTGCTTTGCACAACAGCAAGAAAGCATCCTACCCTTGGGTACTCATCTGGGTGTGATGAGGTGACCAGGGGTGAGGGATGAGGAGGAAACCTTGTAAAGGGGCTCTGAAAGGAAGGTGGGAGGAAATGCTATCAAGCAGCAACATCAGAGACATCAGGGAGCAAAGGGGTGCAGGTCACAAAAAGCAAAGGAGGGGGAAATGCGTTCCAGAAAATAAGGGAGAGATGTAAAACCTACAGAAAAGCTGAGGAGTGGGCAAGGAGAGCGCAGAGATCTGAAAGAGTGGCCTAAATATGCAAATTGGGAGTAGAAAGAAAAGGAAGACTGGTGAAAGAGAAAACAACACAGGAAGGACAACAGGGAAAGCAGCTGAGTAAATAGCAACCATCATCTAGACAGTGAAACGGTACTGAGAAAGGATATACTGTTCTGCAATGGATAGACAAGGAAAGACACAAGGAGGACAGAAAAGGACAGGTTTTGGGAAGGTAATAGGAGATTAACATCCTTAATGCTTTTGCTTGTTTTGTACAACCATTAAAAATCTTCTGCACTGAAAATATGCACTAGATTTGTATGTGCAAGGAAGTGTTACGATAAAAAGAAAATGGAGAGGAAAACATGGAACAGAGAAAAAAAATTGCCTAGTGAATTCTACCTTGTGCTTCAAATTTCATTGGCAGGCACTCAGAATGGAGGAGGTGGCTTTTTTGCACTCCTGTTGGGGTGTGCTACTACTTGGAGATTGGGGGAGGGAGGAGAAGGGCTTTGAACATTTCTAAAAAATGTACACTTCTTCAGAGCACAATCCCTCAAAAAAGGGAGCAGTGACTAGAGTGAGATAAAGTATAACATGCTCCCTCCACCACGTAGCAACAAAGATAAGCTCTCAATACAAATTACTTGATTTTTCTCTTTTTTTGGAAGGGGAATGAGCAAACAAATCCATTTGATGATAGATGGATGTCACCATAGATAGTTCAGGAAAGAAGTTCTGGCTTGGTTTTTTTTTTAATAATAATAAATTTTAAAAAAATCATTCTAATTACTGCAAATCTTAGTGGATTTAAAGCATTTGGGGGTCATCTATCAAAATTAAAGCATGCTGTGATTAGAGAACCGTATTAGGACAGGATACATCTTGCATTACAAGGGAGCTTTCCAAATTAAAAACAACGTACAGGGAAAAATGTAATTCCTTTGAGCTTTTACTGAAATCTTAGACAACTTGTAATTAATATGCATGCACAGTGACTTGTAACTTGGTGGGTAATATCACTGTCATGTACCTTTTTAAAACTTGGTAATTTTAACGCCATTTTTATTCATATGATTAATGCAAGCCAGTTTGTGTAGATGGGAAGGAACAGAAGCAAATCAAAGTTAGCTGTCTGGTTCATTTAAATTCATATTGGTAGGAATGTATACTGCTCTCTGGCCTGAGATATCAAATGGAAAGGGAAAAAAAAAAAACCACCACAAAACAAAACCCTCAGAGAAATCCAACCAGTACTTACTGAAAAGGATTGGAAGTTGCCACCCATTTAATGGAGCTTGTTCAATCATACTTTGGAATATAATCATACCTTCTGCAAAATGCCAAGATAAGAAGTAAGGATTTCAAAGGAATTTTAATAAAAGACAATATTTTGCAGGCTATCAAAGACTTCTAGATTGACACATGCTCTCCAATAGCAAGCTGGAAAATTAGAGAGACAGTTTAATCCACACTGCCTTGATTTAAGTTCACTAAACTCACAAAATACCTGCTGAAATGTGGGGCTGCCATTTATGAGAAATCGAACTTTCTTCTGTAATTTGAAACTATATTCTAAATGGCCATGCAACACTGCGGTTCAAGCTCATGAAAAGAGAAGACAGAAACAGTTGGCATCTCGGAAAGCCAAGCCTGTAGTGTCTCAGACAAAAATCTTGTAGAGGATTGTTTCTGCTTGGCCAGAGTCCTTTTGTTATTGAACAGCACCAGAACACAGGGAATCCAAACACGAGCCTCAAGCCTACTTGCAGCTTTCTGGGACAATTAGTATTCACCCTGCTGCACTGCTCTGTGTAGCCGGTTTTCCTGTAGCTCCACAGCTCCTCTGTCCTCACTTCAGCTGCTTGCCATGGCACAGGCATGAAGTAGAAGTCTCATGCAAGCAAACAATCCTGCAGAATGTCCATTTTTCTTGTGTTTGCTACACATTTGAAGAACACATGCAGAGCTACCCTCGTATTTCAGGAAAAGTTTCATTTCAGGGTTCATATACACAGTAAATCCTCTACACTCAGGAGGATGTGTCCCTTCATATCCTCCTGCACACACAGAACTGTGGACTGAATGTGCAGGGGACTGGATATTTCAGAAAAGCTCTGGATAGGGCTAAGTCTGGCCTGTGAAGATTTGTTCAACTCAACTTATCAGGAAGCTCCTTCAGAGGAGACTAGAGTTAGGCCCCTCATTTTATGGAATGCAAGCTTTTAGTAAGACTTTGGTCAAACAGTTGTGAAGTTGAGGGTTGAAATCACTAAATTTTGATGGGAAAGCCTTCACAGAGAGAAAGATCAAAAAAAACCCCACCAGTGTTGAAGAGAAAGTCCTCATTGGTGCAGGGCAGCACTATAGATACTGCATCAGTACTGAGTAACTAAAGCAGACAGTCATAGTTTGGAAAGAGCATGCCTTTGGATAAGTTTAAGTGCACTCCATACTTTGGTATTAAACAGTCTTCAGAAGAGGTGTACATCTATCTATCTATCTATCTATCTATCTATCTATCTATCTATCTATCTATCTATCTATCTATCTATCCATCCATCCCTGGAGTCTTTTCCCCATTGTTTCTTCTTTTATTAACAAAACCAGCCACAAATGGGAAGACTATTTCTACTTTCCTCCTTCCTCTGCCTCCTACACGTTTATCTTTTGTTCATCATGGAAAGCCTCCCTCCTGCTAGATTTTCTCTTGATAAAAAGTGAAGCAAAAAGAATCAGTCTTCCAGCTAAAGCTTTTTTTTACCTGTCATTAAACTCCCTTCAAAACATCTCAATGGCTACAAATTTCCAGCACTAGCTTTATATATTTCCCATACCAACTGCAATTCTACCTCCTTTCCATCTTCAACTTTGCTTTATGTGATCATTGTCTCCCATTTGTTTTTGATCTTATAGCCATAGACATGGGTAGTGATGGGACCACTCCAGACTTCCTTAAGCATGTGACTGACACAGGTAATTAGACAAAAGGAAGAGGAAAATATTCAACTTCTTGCTTGTAAAAAGATCCCAGTTATTGAGGGTGCAGATAACATGAACACTTGTCAGAAATGAGCACACTCAAGGTGCATACAGCACCTTCTGCAGCAGACAGACAGAAACCACAACAGCTGCAGAGCTCATCATCCAAGGTACCACCCCGCCTGCAGCCAAACAATGCACAAGAATATACTTTTAAGAATAAATTAAAATAGTGCAGATATCCCATGAAGGTGGTGGCCTACCACTAAGCAATCTTTTCAAACAGCAGTGGCCAGATGGAATTCTCCCATGCTGAATAACAGCCAAGTCATTACAAGGTAGAAACTGGATTACTTCAAAGCAGACATAAGTACCCCATTTCATTATAAAATGTTTGATTTGCTAGAAAGTGGATGGAAGAAAATTGTTAGGAAAAAAAACCCATAGAAAAAAAAATCCATTCTTCTCCCAGTCTATAAAATCAGTCCTTTCTCTTTAACATCATTTATCTGTACTATTATAACTTGCAAGTTGTTACACATTTGAGCTGATTTTCACATGTCTAATTCAGTGGGGTCCTCTTTAAAGTGACTACATATTATTAATAGTCACTGTGGATAAAGTCACACGGACAAGTAGAAGACTTTCTATCATTTGTATGATCTGACTCACCTCAGGAAAATTGCTGGCACCACAGCCTTCCTGGCTATCACACTTTATTACAACCCACAGAACATGCTAATAGCTGTATTTTCCTTAAAAAACAAACAAAAACACAAAACACACAAAAACCCCACAAACACCCAAAACCCCAACAAACATACAAACCACAAACCCACACAAAAAAAAACCCCAAAAAAACCACTCCCCCAAAAGAACAACAAATAAAAAAGCAACAAAAAACCCCTCCAAAACACAAAAAAAACCCAACAAAGCAAAACAAAAAAAGAAACCAAAAGAAAAAAAAACTCCAAACAACAAAACCCAACCCTCTCCTTTAATAATAAGGGTCAAGATCATCAGCTTAAACCAGCTCCCAGAGACAGCACACCACAGTGCCCCTCTACCTCTATGCCCCTGTATGAACTTTCCTGGTTCATACCAAGAAAAAGTAAAGTAAGTACAGGGTCTGATGTAAGGAATAATATGGGAATTCTTGCACAGTCAGCAAATTTGTTTCTCCCAGCGTTTTATCCTTCATTCAAGCAACAGGAAAACAGGATGTCTCAGGCTGATAAAAGCAGTCACATCAGTGCTGCCTTAAACAGCAGCCTTCATCTGGAGTCAATGAAGAGCAGGGGTGTCCTGATGCATTGCAGTTGTACAGTCCACACCCTCAGCAGCTGTACCACTGTTCATCTTACCACAAAGCACAGTGTGCCTTCTTTCTGAGGATCCCCTAGGAGTCTATCTTAATTTGAGAGCTCCTCCCAACCTGAGATTCCTGCAATCAAGCATGTTGCCTATAGATTAGGAGTTACCATTCAGCATCACAGAGAACACTGAAAAGATGACAGTGCTATAGAAACATACAGACAACTGTGATTCCAGCTGCCAAATACTAAAATAAGAGACAAACTACTGTCACATTTAAAAGCTTAAGGTTCTCAATGTTGCATTGATATTTGACTGTCCGGACAAGAAGCAACTGCACTTAAAGCAACACCGAGACAGTCAGCCAGGCATCTAGAGGAAGTCAGGTACTTCAGGATGGCACAGACAACTGAGGAACAGATAGTGAACAGCTTCTAACAAGATGGCAGAAGAGGCAAGAAAGAAGTGCAGTATTATTTTTGCTCAATGTTCCTGGGCAACAGAAGTTGTAAAGGAGGAGAAAGATCACAGTGTGACATATCAGGATCTTGAGGAGAGGGGCACAAGCTCTCATCAGCTGTGGTGCTTAGGCTGCAATAGTCAAGAAGGGTGGGAAACACATGATTTCAAAATGTGCTGAGTGAAGTCTTAATAACAGAGGAATAGTTTCATAATGAGCAAAGCAAAGGGATGAGAGAAGCTTAGAGAGTATCTCAGAATATATAAGATGAACCAAGAGAAAAACATAAAGCATGAGACTAAAGAATTTGAGGAGAGACAACTAGTTGAACACTATGAGAAGAAAGCTGTAAGAGTGTAATTCAAAAATGTGCATCTGCTTTTACTGAGAATGAGACTGGAAGAGATAATGGAGGTTCTAAGAAAGATCCTACACGTTTAGGTATGAAGAGTTTCCAAATTGCCATATTTCAGGTGTCTGCCAATTACATCTAATTGCATTTCACAAATATCTGCAAAGGTATCTCAATACCATACAAAATTTTTCTTGGTTGAAATGCCCATGCTACCTCTCACAGTTGTTGATACAGAAGAAATGGTGCCCATCAAGGTACTAGTTTTCTTGTACTCCCCTACATGTTTATTTTCTCAATTTTTCCCTTATTTTCATTTTATAGTAGAATAGGGTATTAATATGTGTTTCTGTCTTACATAAGGGACAAAATTATTGGTAGAGGACCTGGCTTTTTAGTCTGTGTTCTCCATTTGTCCAGCACCTAGTTCAATGGAGTTCTGTCTCACCACTGTAACAAAGGTCTTTCTCCTGGATTAGATAAACAGCAAGAATGATAGCAATGTATCTTTCATTTCTGTGCTTTCTCTAATCCCTGAAAGATAAGAAAAAAAACAAGCCAAACCCACTGCATTTCACTGTCAACATCCTGACAGTTTATTCCTCATGGAGTTCTATGTCTTCTGGGGCAGGAGGGAAGGGAAAAAACCAAACCTCAGCAGTTACACTCCTGACTTTCAGGCAGCAGACGTTTGGTTGAGGAAAGGTCAGTGTGGAATAAGAAGCAAAAGTTTGTTCCATTAAATTAGGAAAAAGCTTAATAGAAAAAAGACACTTGGGTCAATTAGAGCATAAATTCCTTCTAATGAACTTTATCCCTGACCTAAGTTTTTAATTGTCTTTCATTTCAAATCATGTCTTTGGCAAATGTACCTTATTTCTTTCTATCTGATTTTTTAAATCAATAGAATTAAGTCACAGAGAAGTCAGCCTTCGCTGACTTAAGTATTTTGACAGAAGCCTAAGAAACAGACAGCGGGAGCTGGAGTCCTAAGTGCTTGAACATGGTATGTTTTAAAACACTGAGATCCTTTAACCATAATACAGACTTGTTTGGATCTGCTTTTAAGTGACATTTTCCTCCCTTATATGGTCTTTATCATGAAATCATAGAATAGATTGGGTTGGAAGGAGTCTTTAAAGGTCATCTAGTCCAATCCTTCTGCAGTGAGCAGGGACATCTTCAACTAGATCAGGGTGCTCAGAACCCCATCCAACCTAAACTCGAATTTTTCCAGGGTTGGGGCATCTCACACCTCTCTGGGCAAACTGC